>JAVYIG010010762.1:0-66431 GCA_035222895.1 Strongylocentrotus droebachiensis
CCATCACATAGTAATAACGAAAGAGACCACTCTGTAATCAAGACCATTCATTTTATTTAATACATTTTTGATATACTTAAATTGGCAACTATTACCTTCTGTCCGAGATCCTCATTTTAAACGACTGATGCGACAGACTAGTCGACGCACCCTTTCGAGAAAAGCCCCCCCCCCCGCTTTCATCGAAAGGGTGTGTTAAAACGGTACTCCGCTCTCAACGTAGTCTGCAGGCACAGACCCTAATTTGACACTTCATCAAACAAATCATTGTGCCTTGAGAGAAGTCTAGCCCAGCTACCTACTGGCTGTGTCTGTCAGGAGCAGCTTCAGTACATGGCCTATGGTAGTCTTATAGTGCAGACTCACTTTTACGACTGACCAGGGTTTGTGCTTGCAGACTACTCTCAACGCACCCTTTCGAGAAAAGCCCCCCCCCTCTTTTATCGAATGGGTGCGTTGAGCACACCCACACCGCGCCGCACCGCACCGCACCCTTTCGATGAAAGCCGCGTGTTGGGGGGGTCAGGGCATTGTATTACGTCGTCGTCGGGCTGGTGTGTGTATAGATGTTACTCTAGATTGAAGTATTTTGTCTCAAAACACTCAAAATTCTCTTCAAATCTTCAAATGCAAATCTAGATTTAATGAAATTGTGGTTCAGAGGCATCAGAGCGAATGTTTTCTAACAGTGTCACGAAATTTGTTTTTATAAACGTATGATACATGTATAAATATATAGATTTTGTTTGTTGTTCAAGTTCACGGTTGGCAATTGGCAAACATTATATGCCAGGAAAAGTTTCTGGTTTTACAATACACGAAAGAGAAGAAAAAAAAATATCATAGCTCTAAATGTTATGTACGTGTAACCAGGGATATGTGAGTTTAAACTCACATATCCCTGGTGTAACCAGATTCCCTTTTCTTTGTTTACATTGTGCAACTGGAAACAAAAGCCACTTCAAGATAATATCAACAGTCTCTGCAATGGGATTCCAAAAATATGCCAATCAAATAGGTTCGCTGCTACTAGCTCAGATGAGGTTATATTGTATCACTAACTTAGTCGAAACCAAGAGTAACGAACTATTCCGAAACATGCAACAAAAGACAGTTGAGGACCTTCAATGTATTCAAGGAAAATCCAACATCAATAGTAAGTTGCTCAAAGGGAAGGTAGAATTTGTTTTGATGCAATTAATAAAAACAATATGAAAGTTATGATTTGTTACTGATCGAGGCTGGATTTCTCTTCATTATGTCTTATCACCCTCATAATACACATCAATTTTCTTCAGGGTTCCCACAGAAATTTGAGAACAAAATTTCATGACTTTCCATAACTTTCCAGTACCCATTTTCGCCTTTTGCCATGACCAGATAAGTACCATTTTGGTGTGGGTAACTATATTGCGGCATCCAAGCGGCATTCACATTTGTCAGTTCAAACTGGAAGGCCATAGCCATATACGACCCACACCCATGATAAATTCCAATGACTTTTCATGACTTTGAAGCTATTTTCTTCTTTATTTTCATGAATTTTCCAGAACTTTTTTTATGTCATGACTTTCCACGTTTCTCCATGACCGTATAGGAACCCTACATCGTGGTGTGACCTGCATGTCATGAGTTGAGAGTTATTGTTCCAAATGGAGAATTACCACACAAATGATGTTTGGTTTATTCCTTTTTATCAAATAGTCTTTTTATTCACACTTCACTACAACAGTTTTATGAACTTGAAGTACAACATTACAAGAAGCTATTTACATACATATACATCACTTTATTAATTTGCATTATGTTAAACCTAGATATTCACAACTACACTGTAAAAAAATAATAGTCGAAATAACTCAATAAAATTGAGGAAAAGAATTGCCTTATTTTTATTAAGTAAATATTACCTACGGCATCTTAAGTAGAATTTACTTATTTTGCTGAATAAATTTTTACTCAGTTAAATCGAGTTACATTAACGTAAATAATTTAAGTATTGTAATCATTTTAGATAATTAAAAAAAAGCTATGATAGGATTACATATTGCACGATTTGGTACCCATCTAATCTAACAAGTAACATCCACTAATCATTCACTACTTCTATTTAAGATTTATAACCGTATATATATATCTACCACCATCACAAAGTATTACATACGCTTCAATTCGACACATATTGAAAGGCTCCAAATTTTATATATACTTGATCGTAGCATCTTAAAAGGAAAATTGGTTGACAATTTCCTGAAATATCAAGTTTTTATTTGTTTTGAACTGGGTAACAATTAAAAATTGTCTTGTCTTTGCTTAGCCATGTTAAATGAATTAGTAAATGTTTTAAAAGTCCTTAAATTTTCATTCAACCACAAAAAAGAATTGTTTTATTTAAAAAAGAGTTTAATTTGGTCTTAATGAAATATTCATAAATTATGTAAATATTTCTATTACGCACTGCATCGGTCCTTACTTTAAAAAGATAAGAATAATCAACATAAATTGTTTGAGTAATACGTATAATTTCTGATTTTGAGTTAAAATTATTAAATTAATACAAGCTGAAATTACTTAAAGTTCTTATGTATTTGATTTTACTTAAATATTCCACGTATGTTCTACTAAATTGAAAGTTTGAGTTAGCAAGACTTAAATTTAGTGCGTAAGTGGCAAAACTAATGTTTACAAGTAAATTCTACATGGAAAAAATACGTAAAAATTACCAATGAACAAATTATTTTTTACAGTGTAGTTCCATTATCCAATATTTGATGGATATATCATTGAATAACAACATATCTTACTGCCACTTCCATGATACCTACTACCAGAATATAGTTATCTACTAATGGCTCTTTCAAGAATCTTGGTGCATGAGCATGAAAATAAAATTGATAAATTCATCACTTTTTAGGAAACTAGGCATCTTTTCACAAAACAGCTCAAGTACAAGTTCATCAACGTCCCGATTGAAACGCTTGTTCCAGCACATTTCGATGGGATGTTGCTGAACTGGTACTGAAGATAGTTTTGTGAAATGATGCCCTCAGTGTTTTCTTTTTTTTAATGATTTACCATCCATTCATAAAGTTTTAATTGCAGCAAAGCAGCTTGAATTCAGGAGAAATCTAACTCAGATGTGTCATTACTCATCCTGCTTTCTGATTGGTCAGTTCCAAAGGGAGGCCATAAATACTTCAAGGTAACATGCTTGGAAAACAATCTGAAATAGATATTTGAAAGCCATAGCTTTATTGGTTGGCTTGGCTTATTTTACTTTCTGAAGTAACATGCAACTTTTTTGAAGATTCGATGTACATGTAGTGAATGGAACCGAGTAAATCTATGAACAAATATAAAATAAAATGATGGGGGAAAAAATGAAACATACACTTTGAGAACTTAACTTTTCATTTGTTTTCTCATCCTCATCTTTGCCTGAAGAAGGTTTTGCAGGACAAATAATAACGCCACAGATATGACGCCGTAGACCGCCTTTTTTAATGTGTTCATAAATGGCAACTGCATACAAAAAATGATCAGGCCTTCACTGAGCTCTGTGTTATAAGAAACAGAAATGTGAAGCATATTAGACTCGACATCAGCAAAGAAAAAAGGTTTTGCCGCATCATGATATATCTGAACAAGATTTAGAATGGCAATTAACTATTTCATGCCCATCACACGTGGCTATTCAAGAAAAGTTTGTGTTAGAAAGGCATTACCTGACCGATACAAATTTGACATCGACTCAAATCAGATATGAGTGAAATGACAAATTCTCCCCCCCCCCCCCCCCCCCAGCCTTTTCTCGTGAACACTATTTGTGATACATTCTCCTGCTGCGATAATGAACTGTCTTAAATTAAAAGTTGTGCTTGGAGATACTATACAGTTTCATACGCATATTTATAACGCTTGTCTTTTTTAATACAGTGTGTTTGATTATACAGAAACGGAAAGCAATTAGCGATCGAGATAGAGGGGAGGGGGCTGTGAAATGAGGGTGGAGGAAGATGATTGTAATATTTGGAAAGAGAGGGTATGACAAAGAATTTCATGACAAAGATTATGATGGTGATGATGGTGGTGGTGGTGGTGGTGGTGGTGGTGGTGATGATAATGATGATAATGAGGGTGATTGCTATGATCATGATAATGGTGATAATGACGATACTACTTCGGATTATAATACTTCATGATCAAGGGTGTCGATTTGTATCCGTGGTTGGGGGGGGGGGATGATAAGTGCCAAAATATTTTCGGCAATGGATCAAAGCAACCAAGAGGTAGAAGCGTGTGGCAGGTTGCACCCCCTCCCCAAGCGTGTAGCCAGTAGATTATTAAAGAAAGTAGACGATTCGATGTACCATTCTTGACTCTTAATCCTTGTATGAATCAAGATCCCCTTCCTCCGCGCGTAGCGCGGAAGCTCTGACGTTTCATTAAATTATAAAAGAAAGAAGGCGATTTCATGTACTATTCTCGACTCTTAATCCTTAATGTTTAAATCAAGTTCCCCTTCCTCCGCTGTAGCGCGGAAGCGCTGACGTTTCAGTAGATTATTAAAGAAAGAAGACGATTCGATGTACCATTCTCGACTCTTAATCCTTGTTTGAATCAAGTTTCCCTTCCTCCGCGTGTAGCGCGGAAGCTCTAACGTTTCATTAGATTATAAAAGAAAGAATGCGATTACATGTACTATTCTCGACTCTTAATCCTTGTTTGAATCAAGTTCCCCTTCCTCCGCGCGTAGCGCGGAAGCTCTAACGTTTCATTAGATTATAAAAGAAAGAATGCGATTACATGTACTATTCTCGACTCTTAATCCTTAATGTTTGAATCAAGTTCCCTTTCCTCCGCGCGTAGCGCGGAAGCTCTGACGTTTCATTAGATTATTAAAGAAAGAATGCGATTTCATGTACTATTCTCGACTCTTAATCCTTAATGTTTGAATCAAGTTCCCTTATCTCCGCGCGTAGCGCGGAAGCTCTGACATTTCATTAGATTATTAAAGAAAAAAAGACGATTTGATGTCCATTCTCGACTCTTAATCCTTGTCTGAATTCAGTTCACCCCCCTTCCCGCGCGAAGCTCGGAAGCCTTTGACGTTTCATTACATTATTAGAGAAAGAAGACGATTCGTTGTATCGTGTCCTTCTCTGAATTCAGTTTTCCCCCTCCCGCGCGAAGCGCAGAAGCTTTGACGTTTCATTTGATTACTCTTAATCCACGTCTGAAATCATTTTCGCCCATCACGCGTAGCGCGGAAGCTTTCACGTTTCATTAAATTATTAGAAAAAGAAGACGATTCGTTGTATCGTGTACTTTGACGTTTCATTTCATTATAACTCTTAATCCTAGTCTAAATTCAGTTGCCGTTTCACTAAATTATTAGAGAAAGAAGACAATTCGTTGTATCGTGTCCTTCTCTGAATTCAGTTTTCCCCCTCCCGCGCGAAGCTCGGAAGCCTTTGACGTTTCATTACATTATTAGAGAAAGAAGACGATTCTTTAATTGTATCGTGTCCTTCTCTGAATTCAGTTTTCCCCCTCCCGCGCGAAGCGCAGAAGCTTTGACGTTTCATTTGATTACTCCTAATCCACGTCTGAAATCATTTTCGCCCATCACGCGTAGCGCGTAAGCTTTCACGTTTCATTAAATTATTAGAAAAAGAAGACGATTCGTTGTATCGTGTACTTTGACGTTTCATTTCATTATAACTCTTAATCCTAGTCTAAATTCAGTTGCCGTTTCACTAAATTGTTAGAGAAAGAAGACAATTCGTTGTACTGTTCTCTATATGAATCATTGTCTGAATTCAGTTTCCCCACATGATGTACGTATAGAACGTTCGTTCGCAAATCTTTGCATGCACAGCCCGAGTGGTGGGTAGCATGTTATCTCCCGGCAGTGCTTGTCGCGATAGCTTCTGGAAAGGAATTATATACTACTGTTAGTGTTAACGGCCAGTAATTAGGATTAGTGACTAGATCTTTACAAAATTTATGCTCTTCCTGGCTATTTGGGAATGTGTCAGTTTTCAAGGCAGAAATGGAGAAACGCGAATCTTGTTGAAAATCATGTGATATCACGAACATTTATAAATCACTTGTATGAAATTGAAAATAAGTCATGGTTGGATTTTATTGGGGGGGGGGGGGGGGGCTAGCGCCCCCAAGCCCTCCTACCAGTTCGCCAGTGACATAGGCCTACATCAGCTTTTCAATAAAACAACAATAAGTTGTGACATAATAATCTTACTTCAAAAATGAAAAATGTTTTAGGAAATATCAGGAAATAAAATGAGTGAAACAAAAAATAAAGATACAATGACGTGAATTTTAAAAAGGGTGAACGGAAACAACATAACGAAGAACTAGTGAACTATCTTATAAGTCATACTAATGTCCGAAAATCTTTCTACTTGTCTCCGATCTAATCACGAATTCGTCACAGAGTTCATCTATGTTTACACTGTCCAGGATTGTCTGATGTGCATTGCAGATTGCTACTTTTGCGCTTCGCGCTTAACATTTAGCTCGTTGCTTTTTAACGCTGCGTCTTTGCATTTGGCGCATTGCATTTCTATGATGCTGTTGATTGAACAAATTGAATGAATTCATAAATTCCTGATGAAGCCGTATGAGCGAGGATTCAATTTATTCTTGTCTCATATACGGTTGTCTCATTTACTTCGTATATGTATGTATTATGAAAATGAGATAGCAAAATGTGTATATTGATAGTCATCTTGCGAGTAATAATCATTAACTACTCTAATCGGGCTCTCATCATTAATTTTTCTCTTAATTTTTTTTTTTGAGGGTGAATTATTGGGGGGGATGATTGTACAGGCCATCCCCCCCCCACCTGAATTATTGGGGGGGATATATCCCCCCCCATCCCCCCCCCCCCGGGATCGACACCCATGTTCATGATGATAATTTTGATGCCATTAATGGTGATGGTGATGGTGATGATGCTAATTATGATGGTGATGATGATGATGATGATGATAATGATGATGATGGTGATGATGGTGATGATGGTGATGGTGACGATGATGGTGATGAGGATGATGATGATGATGATAATGATGGTGACGATGATGGTGATGAGGATGATAATGATGATGATGGTGATAATGGTGATGGTGACAATGGTGATGATAACGGTGATGGTGACGATGGTGATGGTGATGGTGACGATGGTAATGATCATGATAATGGTAATGATGAGGATGCTAATTATGACATTTCAATAGGGGTCGCATAAGGTAATATATTGAAAGTGCCTTAGGTTGATTTCCGAAAGTAGTTGGCATGCGATCGTGTTTTTTTCCACCTCCAGAGGTTTAAAAAAAAAAACGTTTGTGGTAATCGTAAATTATTAGAAATTCTCATCAACTAAATTATTGATTGCGGGTGTTCTGAACTCGGATGTAATCAATGCACCATTTAGAACAAGTATTTGCGTTCGAATCAGCTCTCCTGGAAAACTCGGACACGACTCGGATTTCCACCGAATCCCTGTTGACTTTAGACGGAGCCGATACCCGGATCCAAAGAAATTGTATCTATTTTACTGACGTAGAGCAATAGATAAAGGAGTGAACGTTTTACCTTGAAGCGACAGTATAGCCGCGCGTAATTGATTTGTGAAATTAGGCATGAGACCAAATCCCCCCCTTAATTCCTATTTAGAGCCCAGGGGCCTGTTTCATAAAACATGCTATCAATAACATGCAGGCCTGATAATTTCCGATTTAAATTGGTTTCCCTATTATTATTTTTTTCCCGATTTTTTTCTTCCCGATTCCCCTTTCCTATCTTACCCCTATTTTTCCCTTTTTAGCCCCAATTTTCTTACTTAAAAGGGGGAGAGGATGTTGTTGGATGCCCTTTTTTTTACCGAGGGAAGGGGGGTGTTTCAAAGAAATTGTATCTATTTTACTGACGTAGAGCAATAGATAAAGGAGTGAACGTTTTACCTTGAAGCGACAGTATAGCCGCGCGTACTTGATTTGTGAAATTAGGCATGAGACCAAACCCCCCCCCCCTTAATTCCTATTTAGAGCCCAGGGGCCTGTTTCATAAAACATGCTATCAATAACATGCAGGCCTGATAATTTCCGATTTAAATCGGTTTCCCTATTATGATTTTTTTCCCGATTTTTTTTCCCGATTCCCCTTTCCTATCTTACCCCTATTTTTCCCTTTTTAGCCCCAATTTTCTTACTTAAAAGGGGGGAGAGGATGTTGTTAGATGCCCTTTTTTTACCGAGGGAAGGGGGGTGGTTGTGGATTTTGTTTTTGTTTTTTGGTGCTCACTATCACCTTAAACATTTAAAAACTGTTATTAAGCTACTGAAATCGTGGCATTTGATTGGCTGAGAGCAAATTTGTCATAGATATTTAGCATTTTGTTTTTTCTAAAACTTAAGTTTTATGAAACATGGCCGCTTTGCCAATCTTTACCAATTCATTACAAGACGTAGTTTCCTTTGGATGACAGTGATATTAGGAGTCCGCCCCCCCCCCCCCCCCTCTCCCCCGTGATAATCAGAATTTTGCGGGGATTGGATACCCCCTTTTTTATCGATAACAATTTGTATAATTTGATTCCTTCAAAGTTGTCTGACATCAGACTTTTGGTTTTTATGAAATTGAACATGGCATGACTGAAAAAAAAAGGAGTTTACATAACTTTTGGGGGAAAGAAGATCCTTTGCACGCTCTGATGGCTTTTATCGTTGTAGCTAGTGAGTTATAAGTAACTTTGCCATGATGATGTAAAGAGCGAATTGTTTTTTTTTCCCGTTAATTATATATAGGCCTAAAAACCAAAGTTTTATTTTGTATTTATATCAATTAATGTTCACCTTCTCTTTCTCGGAGAGGAAGGAAAGGAAAAGCATAGTTTAGCACTGGACAGTTAACCTTCATTAATCAATACCCGCACCCTGTTCATGGTCGACATCGAAATTATTGTCCACACCATCGATTGAACGGAAGCTGTGAAACTCACTGAATCAATATTTGAACCAGAAAAAAGGAAACAGCGCCATCTAATCATCATTGCTGAATAACTCGAAAAATAGTTTTGCCAGGCGGAAATAATCTTTTCAGGTTGGACAGCCTTAAAACCCAACAACAACACCAACAACAACAACAACAACAAAAGGAGGGAAACGATTCAACGGTACTCCCAGCCGGCGGCAAGGGAGGGGCCAAATAGGGGGCCAAATTCGGGAGAAAATATTTAGCGGCGAATAAGCGCGGGGGGGGGGGGGAGGGGGGGGGGGGGGGGTAAGAGGGTAAGAGGAGTTTTTTTTTCTTTCTCAACAGGGGGGAGGGGGTATTAAGGAGCGCTAATTTGTTTTCGTCCCTATTCGTGAGAGAATATTTAGCGCCGAATCAGCCAGCCGGCAAATAAGCGTGGGGGGGGGGGGGGGGGGGTAAGGAGGTGTTTTCTCATGGGGTGGGGGGAGGGGTAGTGAGCACTTATTTGTTCATTTCTTGAGCGCCTAATCAGCTAGCAAGCGAATAAGTTGGATGGGGGAGGTATGTTTACTCAACATCCATCTACCACCCACCCCCCCCCCCCCCCCCTCTTGAGGAAAGGGGGAGGGGCCCGTCTTCATTTTTTCTTCAAAAAAGGTTAAATTTACCTGTTTTTGGCCAGGGGCAGCCCCCCCCCCCTAGATCCACCATTTTGTTTCTATAGGGGGTACTCCAGATGAGTAATAGAGATACCCCCTGAAAGGAGGGAAACAATTTGTCATTGACTCGAGAAGCAGGGGAGGGGCATATTTGCACATTTAATTTACAATATATACAATTCCCAATCTACAACAATTACATAATGAAGATAGGAAAACTAGGGGAAAATGCACATAAAAACCGGCAGTCAGGTGTGAAGAAAATGATTAAGATTGTGACCAATGACCACAACACGCAGGTACTACTTGCTTGCAACAATCCTGTCTTTGTTCTCATTCAGCTATTCAACTCATTTCTATACTACAACCGCATATTGGCATTATAAGCCATAAAATGGGGATTCCCCATGAGGTAATTATATGAGCGCGCGCGCTCGCGCGTTATATGTAGGGCGTTGCCGTGGCCGTGGCCATCATAGACAAGTGAAGTAGTGGCATTACGTGCGCAACGATCCCAATGTCGCAGCCATTGCGTCGTATTTTCAGCTAATTTATCACTATTGACGTAGAACCTTGATTTTCATCATCCAAGCTACATGCCCAGGCTGTAGACAGAAATGACACTTTCGTGAAATAGGAAACCACCATTCCGCATTCGCTCTAGATCTGATCAGGGATGTGTGAGTCGATCAGCACAGGAGCGCTGCATTGCATCATTTCTTCCCACCACCGCATAAACGCTACACATACAGTACTTGTGCGTGCGGACGAACGAGTGGTTTCCAAAATCGATGTAGCTGTATCCACAGAAAATTACCACCTGGTAAGTATGGGGATATCTTTCTTAAAACTGTACATGTATTTAATGTTATCTTTAATTACCAGAGAATCTGCTAGAAGGCTCTTGACTTGAGTGTAGACCTATATGGGCTTCCAATTCCATGCAACTCCAGTAATATTCCTCCTCATATCTTGTTATAACTTAGTAACTTGGTGTCTTTGCTTTGCCTTGTATAGACAGAAATAACCGTCTGATATGGGTCATTTCTTTAATAAAACTGACATTTGTTGACATTCCCCATATACATACGGTACGCCAGCGATCTCGTACCGGCGTGGGGGTAATCTATAGCCAATTCTGGACATCTTTTTGTAATGTTGGCTCACGACATTTTCTCCCCCAATTTTCTTTATTTAGATCTACGTTTCTGATCTATAAAGCAGATAGACAAATACTATGTATTTGTATATTCCTATCTGGAGTAATTACATTTTTATTTACTATTTTAGAATGAGAAATTTACGGACTTACTCTAATGGGATAGATCTATGAGTTATCCCATTATCGTCTCAGAACAATGAAACAGTACGTTCATGCACTCGAACTAGTAATGACATGACCCAGCGGCCGATATATTTCTGAGTCAACCTATCAAAACATAGCCAATGTCCAATCAGAGCACTCGTTTCGTGGGAGTTCGTTGGTCAAGCCGGGCTGACTCGTACGTATGTACGGTAGCTATTGGACGTTCGAAAAGAAAAAATGAATATTCATCAACTAAAACCAAGATGGCTGACAACGGAGTTATTTGACTACGAGACTTTCTCAGATTAATCATTAATTTAGGATCTAAATGAGCAAGCTATAGATCGTAAGTCAAATAAGCTATATAGACCAATATGTTATTTTTAATTTTTTAATATAGATCTAGACTCTAATTATTGCAATATTGCAGCATTTATGAGGATGTAAAGAGTGAAAATCTTGTTGCATATCTCATTCATCTCGGTCCGGCCGAACCGAACCAATTGTTCCATTCAGTCCCCATAGGACGAACTTCAGTCTCTATAATCGAAGGTCTAGTGGAGCCAGACGTAGTCTCAGTGGAACAACCGACGATATAGAGAGACTGAAGCTTTTGGTCTATGCCTTGTATTGCTTTTCTGGTGTGAGTGGAA
Organism: Strongylocentrotus droebachiensis; assembly: GCA_035222895.1. Taxonomy (NCBI): domain Eukaryota; kingdom Metazoa; phylum Echinodermata; class Echinoidea; order Camarodonta; family Strongylocentrotidae; genus Strongylocentrotus; species Strongylocentrotus droebachiensis. Next base: position 11,625 of record JAVYIG010010762.1, read on the forward strand.
CCAGATGTAGTCTTGGTGAAAAAAGCCGCTGATTCAAAACCTTTTTTTGTCTTTGGCTGATCATCAACGAAACGGAGTTAAGTCTTTTGTCAATTCTGTTTGTTGCTTCGGCAGGCAGCCAGCAAGCCAGTGAAAGGGAATTTGTTTAATACAAATTTTATGGAAATGTAAAAATTTAAATAAACAGATCTTTGTTATTCCTAGCTCATCTTTACTGATTGAGGTGTCATATGAAAGGGAAAAAATTGACTTTCTAGAAATGTGATTTTCTCTTTGACATTCAGATACCGTCCGCCAAATGACTTTTTGGTACCCTTTCTTCAAATTTATTTTCATCACTCATGCATGAAATATGCATCATATGAAATGCATCAAATGAAAGAGGAGGATCTAAGCTTTACAAATATGTGTCATTTGTTAATTGTAATCGTGATTTAAGTATGATAATTCTCGGTTTCGTTTTTCTGGGCCGCACTGCACTGTATACAAAATAATTTTTAACAAAAACATAATTTAACTGATAAAACAATACCAAGTATTATTCATTTAGAAAGTTGCAGAAAAAGATGGGATATTAATTACATTAAGCTATTGCTTGATAGCGTGATATAGGGGGAAAGGTAAGCCGGGGGGAGGAGGCATGTGGTAATGACCAAAAATTAAAACAAAAAACTGGTGTTGGGGATGATGTTGATGATGACAATGAAAATGAAAATGAAAATACTCTGATGTAAATAACTCTGACACCCACAAATTATATAAGTATACAGGAGTTATAAAATATAGTGATGGATATTTTATAGGAAATTGAAAATAATAATGAATATTAATTCAGCACTGGGAAAAGATCAAACAATGTACTCTGAAAGAAATGCTTTCTTCGTATTGAATTTAAGGTTCTACATGATTTTATTGAGACTGGGAGATGCATCCCATAAGTTATTTTTTTGGTCTATGATTTACACTATACTGGAAAGAAAAAACATACAAAAACCGTTGAAGCGTCCTCAAATTCGCACATGTATATTTATACAATTTGTATGCATGAAATCTAGGTCTTGAATGCGAAGTGTGAGAAAACACCCCCAAACTAACAATCCCCTAATTCTGTGGAGAAAGGGTGTATTAACATGAAACTTCAGAAAAAGTTGGATTAAATTATGTTGATATGCACCATGAAAAAAAAGGTCAGATTAGGGTTCTTAAAATGTCTAATGACAAGGAATTATAAGGAAGACATTTTGGTAACTGATGTTCGCTTCGTCGGTGCCCTGAGTAGCGCATGTGTATCATTAGAAGCACTGAAGTGAGGAGGTCACATGAGCAGAAGTCAGTATCTTGTTTAGCTTACCGAAGTGTGCCTTTAACACTGCAAAATATCAGTTAACATCCAGCAGGCGTTTAAAAAAAACATTCTCCAGAGTAGGATTTCTTTTTTTTGATTATTTTTTTTGTGTCGAAATACCGGAATGTGAGAAAAAATGATGATTTTTGGTTACAGTGTAAATGCAATGAGCTAATGTTTAGGTTTCTACTAAGTACTATATACTAGTCTTATTTAACCCTTGTCTCCATTGATCTTTGCGAGAGAGAGTACTGAGAACAAGTCTAAGCTATTAATTTTCATGTGTCAAGTCAACTTGCTTTGCAACTAATCAGATTAGGTTTACTTCAATATCATACCTTATAATTGAAAGGGTTTGAGATAATTGAAGAAAAAATGGACGGCATTGATTTTTTATCATAAACAGCCTGTGTAACAATGATAACAAAAATTGAACAAAAAAAAATAAATCAGGGTGAACTTAGTACATAAAAAGCATTCGCTGATGCCAGCACGTACACAAAAGAAATGCACTCATGCAAAGCCAGAGAGATCAATGAGAATCCCTATACGGGGTACTCCAAATGAGTAATAGAAATACCCACAGAAAGGAGGAAAACAATTCAATGAGAATCCCTATAGGGGGTACTCCAAATGAGTAATAGAGATACCCCCAGAAAGGAGGGAAACAATTTGTCATTAGGGACTTTTAGATTTGCATGTTGACATAGTGGACTGCTACGTGTGACGTCCTGTTAAGGCACTGGCGGTATAAAAGGATGTCACAAGTAGCAGTCCACTATGTCAATGTGCAAATCTAAAAGTCCCTATTGGCTGGAGAAGCAGGACACCTTTGCACCACATAATTCCTATTTGTTTACAACATATAAAATTCCAATTTACAACATAATGAAGAATATAATAACTATTGGAAAAATTGCAGATAAAAAACTGGCAGTCAGATTTGACGAAATTGATTAAGATTGTGACCAATAACCACAATAGCAGATACTCGATTACAACTGTGGCTGCAGCGAGGTCGATATCAAATAAACAAGTCTAAACAAAGGCTTCTACGGGAATCTGTAGCTTTAATGCGGTGGTCACAACCCGCCGTACTTGCAAGTGCGTGCTGTCTACGTGCAAAAATGTGGACAAACTTTGTGTATCCGTACGTGGTGAGACCGCCTCCGAATGGATTCGGGAGCACACAGACACACTGTAGCACTTTAAGTGCACGAGGAACTTTCGCAGCGTTCGGGCTGCGGTTCAGGCTACCGATTCACCCCCAGTACGTGTGACGTGCGTTGCCGGTACTCCCTCCCTGCCTTTGCCACTCCCTCCCTATGTTTTCAGGAAAACGTGACGGCCGTGGCCTCCCCAGAAACCGTACAGACTAAAAACACGCACGGTGGGTTGTGACCAACGCTTTAATGATTTGAGTAACCATTTCATTTTGTTTCATTCCGTTTCATTCCGTGAAAACTGTGCCAATCACAGATAAAGAATCATAAATACAAGTACATCATAGCATCGTCAATATAGCAATAACACAGTCTCTTTGAGAAATTCATCTTCATAACCTGTTAACATAATCCCAGTCACTATTCTAGTTCATCTGCGTTATGGCTTTACATAAAGACAAACTCACAATACAAGTGTCTTAACTAGACTTCACTATAGCTTGTTTAAACAATGAACCAGACAATACTAAATTCCAAATCTCTACTTAGTGCTTCAGCACTCTCATAATATATCTTCAAATTATTAGCAGTATCTTTACTGTTATCCTTGTTCTTAATATAAAATCAAATGTACATAATATATCATAACAGCATAGGCTTGCATGTATTACATTACATACTAACATCAACATCTCTCAGTATGAAGTTTAAAACACACACACTAATTTACACTTTATGTTTCGACAATTCATAGAAATACATTAAATATAGAACAAAACTAACCTCTTTGCCTGACTTAATGACAATATTATGACTTCAATCTCCTTGATGCGCTGGCAAAAAGGGGATTCTTGAACCTCAGCACAACCATGTTCATGTAGCCTTCTGAGTGTTTGATATTAAGTGAATAGCAATAGATGGCGCTATACTAGGCACCTTGCCTGAGGAAGTGCTATTACAAATATATATGTATTCATGTCATGCATTGTATTTACAATTGCACTGTCACAACAACAACAAACATGTCTTTGTTCTCATTCAGCTTTTCAATTCATTCCTACGCTAGCCTACAACTGCATATTCGCATACCCGGAATGCCATTAAATTTGAGGGGATTCCCCATGAGGTAATTTTAAGAGCGCGCGCACCTGCATGATACATAGGACGTGGCAATGGTCGGCCATCATAGATTATGTTATAGACAAATAAAGTAGTGGCATTAAACAATCCCAATGTCGCATTCATTGAGTCATATTTTCAGCTAATTTCTCTGTATTGACAAGGAATTTTGATTTTCATCATAATAATAATAATAATAGCTAGTTCTTATATAGCGCTTTTCAGGACCGAAGCCCTCTCAAAGCGCTTTACAGATATATATATTATTACCCCGGTCATCGTATTCAGGCTTACCCGCACACAATGTATGCACATTCTCCACTCCCTGGGGAGCATTCCAGCCAGGCGTCATTTTTACAAGCACAATGCTAATCTAAGCACATTAGCTTTAGCATCCTACCGGATACTCATTTAACACCTGGGTGGAGAGTGGCAAATGTAGATCAATGTCTTGCCAAAGGACACTAGTGCCGCGGTGGGACTTGAACCGCGGACCTTGTGATCCACAGTCTGGTGACTTATCCACTCGTCCACAAGCTGCCAAGGTTGTACACAGAAACTACACTTTCGTGAAATAGGAAACCATCATTCGCTCCAATCCGATCGCGCGCAGTAGCACTTCATATTTAAAGTTGATTGCATCACACGATTTGTTTCCTTCTTCCCAACATCCCATAGTATAGACGATATACACACAAGCTTGTGGGCGTTTGGAGATATTATGCTGATGTGACCTAGCTATGACACGTTGACGTCATACGACTCCAGTGGCTAATTACGAACTAGCTTATTAAAGGCATCGTTTAACAATGTTAAATCTGAGATACATTGTGATAAAAAAATTGCGCATCTAAATGATCACGAAGTGCCTCTAAAAAGTAAACATCTTTGAGTGACCGGTTTTACCATACCGAGTTACCGACTCATTTTCCCCAATGGACTGTAGTGTATTGAAAACCGTTTGCAGTACCATGCACCCCACGGCTGCCACGCCTAGCATATCGGCAAAACGGCACTCAATTCGCTTGCCACTGCACTACGGAAGTAATTTCAGCAGCATTCGGATATGTCAGGCCAGGGCCACCCCTGCAAGTCAAGGGCACATCATATTGTATTGTCACTTTTGTTTTTATAGTATGGCATATTAGTGTCAGATTTGTGTCATGTTTGTGTAAATATTATTTGATTATGTTTGAACCGTAAACATCTGATGAGAGCGTAACCATTTTTCTTTGTCTTTTGAATCATGACATGTTACATTGTAACTCAGATTCTATAATTCCCACTGAGGTATGGCACGACAAGCACCAAAATGCACCATTATTATATTTAAATAAATGCAATATCTCCCTTAATGTGGGAGCCTGGGAGGGGGATATCCCCTCCCAAACCACCCTCCTCTGGCTCTGCCCCAGCCCTTGGTCGCTTTGCTCCCTTGGGACTTGGTCTTGGCTGTATGTTGCTGAATCATACATGTATGTATTTGGCATATGGTTTATGTTGGAACTGAGTACGACATTACGTACAATAATATTTTTGTTTGTGTGTGTGTGTGTGTGTTGGGGTTCATATTAGTTTGTCAATTATTTGTTTTCTTCATGGAAAATATATTCCAAATTTCTGGTGGATCAAATCCCAAACGCTTACCCAGATACAATTAATCTTAAGCTCAAATTTCCTCAATAGGTATGCATCAGATTGCAAAATTTGAAGTTAAAAAATGTAAAAGCTCCCACACTTTCCTTTTTTGTTTCAACTTTCACTATTCTCCTTGATTTTTCTGCTTACTGTAAGAGTAGGGTGTAAATACAAAGAAATACTAATAATGTATAATGGGAGTTAACATAAAGACCGTAGTGATATCAGATGCTATGAATTGTAAAAATTTACATATTTCAACAATGAAAAAAAAACATTGCACTACATCACGGAGGGGGTGGGGGAGGGGGGAGGGGGATGCTCCCCAAGAATTCCTTTGTATTTACACCCTACCATATACACAATAAAAATAATCTCAATATGATTGATTTCCGGTAGCTTTATTTCATAAATCCTTTAAATGTGTATTTTGTCTCTCTGCAGCACAAATGGAGACACCCATCCCGCCCCCCCCCCCTTCCTTCCTGGATATAAGCTAGATCTTCACATGTCAGCCCCTTTTATCTTTGAATAAAATTCAGTATTAAATCGCAAAAGAGTCAAGTCAGGAGGCAAATATTTGGATAAGGGGCGAAAAAGTGTAAACAGTGAACCATTTTATGTACATTGTACATACACTTACATGTCTGTCACTATTCATTAATATGAGTAATTTACTCATTGTAAATAGTCATTTATTGTTTTACTCTTGACACTAAATTTACTTATAACTATCTTTTAATTTTATATTATATCGCTGTAGAACATGTATTTTAACTCATGTCATGTTTATATTAATGATCTTTTGTTTCAATGTTTTCAATGGTGGTGAATAAATAAATTCAATTCAATTTAATTCACTTCAATTTGTATGATTAACTGCATCAATCCCCATTTTACAGGATGTCTTGCTGGGGTTGTCATTCATGTACCTTTCCAGCGGACTGAGTTTCTGTCGAATGAGAAGGACATCTTATACCATGGGTGGATTCTACCTTCTCTATCTGCTCATGATTCTCCTGGTGAGATCTGGTGATGTTGAAACCAACCCTGGACCAGACAGGTCAGTCTATATATATTTGAAGCTTATTTCCAGTTCTTTATTGCAATAGTAATGAGCAGTAGGGATATTAAAGTATTTTTCTTACTATTAAACCATAACACCACATACATGCATGCCAATTTTTCTTCCATATTCAAGTGCACTGCTCAATAAGGTATAAGTCTTGTGTCTGTATGCTTCAATATACCTTTGAATAAATACCATCAGTACATGTAGCTTAATAAAATCAGATAGGGATGCTCATGAAGCTGCAGGTACTAACAGTGCTCAACTGTAGGAGCTAGTGTACATATTTGTAGGCTGGAGTAGTTTATTCTTCCATGTAGTTAGTCATACAGTCTGTTTCGCCCAAAAGTTCATCAAGAACTGAACTAAACTTACAAAGTATGAAAAAAGGTGCTTTAATGAATTATACAGAAGGGGTTACAAAACAATAACAGATACTTAAGGCCCCTCTAAAGTGTTGGGAGCCCCAAGAATTTAATGGCAAAATGTCACTTAAATTATATCATAATGTGAAAAGGGATGTCATTTTAGACACATTTCTGCAAGGATTTAAAAACAAATGTGTTGATGTGAAATATTGATGAAAGAATACAAAATCTAGGTTTTTTGCGGTACAACAAAAAACCAAAATTATGTATTCTTTTTATCAATATTTGTCTTCAAACACATTTTTTTGGGGAAAATCTTTACAATTTAATTGAAATTTTGCCTTCAATAGTGGCTAATTTGGGGCTCCCAACACTTAAGAAGGGCTTTAAGAGATACTTTAGAGATGCTTGATAAACTCTTGTTTTCAATTACAGGATTGTCAGTGAAAAGGAATTCTTAAGCTGTCCAAGCAAATTGAACCTAGCTACTACAAAGAGGTGGGCATTAACCTGGACATCTCCATTGCAGAGCTTGGTCAAATCGAGAAAGAGAGCCAAAATACCAGTGATGCATTGATGACAGTCTTCACGAGATGGAGAGACAAACAGCCTCCAGGCACAGACATCAGGGCTCTTCTAGCAGAGGAATTAGAAAGAAGTGACTTAAGGTCCCTCTCTGGTGAACTACTTGCTGGCAGTCTAGTCCTGAAGCGGACAGGTGAGAATAAGAAGGAAATCATGTCGGCTGCCTGCAAGAAGACCTTTACTGCCATTGATAATATATTGCTCTTGCAGGCAGCCAACAAACACTAATTTTACACTTCCTCGTTTGATACAAATAGGGTTATTTTATATCAGGACATCCCAGTAGACGAACAGCCCATGAGACTGATACTGCCCGTCTGTTGAACCCTAAAAATAGTTGTCAGAACACCCACGAGACTGACAAGTCAGTCTCATGGGCTGCATGTCGGTCTCATGGGCTGTCAGTCTTTGGGTCGTTGGTCTTGTAGGTCTTCTGAAAAATGTTCACAAGGTTTGCTAGACAGAAAGTGTCGGTCTTGTGGGCTGTGGGTGGCATGGGCTGTGCCATTAATACATGGTTACAGACCCACTCACTATGTGCTGTGTAAGGGTGATGATGACATGTTTTACATGAAGCTGTACAAGGATTATCATTCAAATTTCTTGGCATTTCAAGCCCAGCTGCTTTCTGACTATTTTGTTCAAGTCATGCTCATCTTTTGACACCAAGTTTATGAAAATTACAGAGTTTTTAAATCTTTTGTGACCTTATGTCAGCCCCAAAATGGAGAATTTCTGATTTGTGTGTACAAAACAAAAGAAAATCTACATTTCTCTCAGATCTTTCTATATTGAGTGGTATTGTTCTTTGAGCTATAATTTATAAGATTTATAAGGTTCATCGTTATTGTCCGTACTGTTAACAATGGAAATTAATGATATTGACATGTTACTTATGGATACATAAATAGACATGTATATGCCTTCATATAAAAAGGACAAATTCTATTGAGGTACCTAGAAAAGGAAACAAACAGACATGCCATGTATCAACAAAAGTATACATGTATGATGTGCAGAAATTAAACTGCAAAGAAAATAAATTATCTGTTCTGATTGAATCTTGGTCCATCCTCAAACAGCAGGACTAAAAAACATAAAAATGTAAAGTTGACAAACAATAGATACATCAGAATTTTGTTTATGTTCATGTGTGTATGTTATGAATATCCTAAACAAAAACATTTTGATATTCAGAAGAAATTATCACACTTATATTATTAAATTTAAAGGTGCACCTGCTACAATGTCAGGATCAGAGACCCAATCACTTTCTCCTGACCTGATCAAGAGATGTGCAGATGATTTCAAATCCAAGTACGGACAACTCTCTGTAAGATCAGAGCTGATCCTCTCGACCCTGATTCCATTGTGCAATTTGACGACATGTATGTAAACTTGTCCTGGAAGAGGAATATCGTAAAGGCAAGCGACCACTTAAGTACAGGGATCTCTTTAATCTCAAAGTCAATGGAGAGTTTCCCAAGCGGATCATGATTCAGGGAGAGGCTGGGGCTGGAAAGACAACATTCTGTGCTAAGATTGCCTGGGACTGGATAAATGACAGTCCTGCTCTCCCAAAGTTTGTGTGGGTACTTGTTGTCCCTTTTCGTGAAGCCAAGAAATACACGATCGGTGAGATTGCAAAGTTGTATCTCTCCAAGGACAACCCAGCAACAGCCTGCCAGATCACTGAGTACATCCTTTCAAATCCAAAAGATGTATTTATTGCGTTTGATGGATTAGATGAGCTTGATGGCAAGGTTGTACAGCAAAGGAAAGCTGGTTCAAAGTCAGAATGTCACCAGCTAAAGTCATCAACCCCAACAAGTGACACTTTGCAGCCAAGAGTCAACAGCACAGAGGCAAGTGGAAGTTCTTCAGAGAGAGGTGACATTGCACTAAGAGACATTCTTAGTTCAGATGAGCTTGCCGCTTGCCCGGTGTTTGTGACAAGTCGCCCATGGAAGGTCGAAGAGATTAGATGGGACAATAGTCTACGGAAACTGTACACTTTCATGCGTGTAGAAGGGTTTAGCAAGGAGAATGTGGAGGATTACATTCACAAGTACTTTCAAGATGATGAGGTCAAAGCAGATCAGCTTATCCAGCTAATCAAAGACAATGACATCATATCTGAGAATATGGCCCAGTATCCTATCTACATAGCTATGGTCTGTCTTATGTGGAGAGAACTTGGTGACGAAAAACAAGAAAAGTTTAAGTCATTACAAACTTTTTCTCAAATATTTGATGAAATGTTTGAATTCTTGAAGGTGCATTATGCTCAGAAAGAGATCACAGATTTAGACAGCCCATATTTCCAAGCCTTTCGCTCTCATATTGAGAAGCTCATGGAACCAGTTGCCAAAGTTGCTTTCACCGGGCTACAAGAAAACATCCTTAGATTCAAAGAAGGTGATTTTGCACAGTGCTCAGACTCCATTGAAACAGCTTGCAGAGTAGGGGTGTTGTCTCAGGAGAAAAAACTGTCATCTATATATGATAAGAGCAATCCGTACCTGCAATCTACAATCTTCTTTCCACACAAACTCTTTCAGGAGTACATGGCTGGCGTTCATCTTGCTTCCCTATATGAATTAGATCGCAATGAATTCAACAGGCTGATTGAGCAAGTAGTGCTGCCGAGAAAGGAAGAGTTTAGGCATCTCCTGTACTTCACTGTATCACGGGACAAAGCCATTGCACACCATGTCATGAAATGCATGGTACAGGGTGACATCCGAGGCAGCTTGGATGTGGCTTTGTTGGTTGATGTATCCTTTGAGAGTCGGGACCTAGACACTGCAGCCTTGGCGAGGGGTGGAATGTCATATCTGAAAATAGGCTCATCCACGACAGCACACACCATAGCAGGTTATTTATTCACTGGACTAGGTGTACATAAAGATGTGGTAAGTTTGATATCTTACATACATTAATAAGTTTTATAATTTAAAGGGGATGTCCACCGTGATATTAAGTTGGTTTGAATAGAAGCAGAAAGTGAGAAAAACAGGTCAGTGACAGTTTGAGCAAAACATTATTAAAATGATTTAAAATTCAAAATTTTCCTATTTTAAATCAGATATAGCTCAAACTTTCAATAATGTGTTTCTCTCCTTTTCTTGCTTTTATTAAAACCAACTTAATATAAGGGTGGACTTCCCCTTCAATTGCAAACCCATCAGGCATTTACAGACATGCATTTGTTTTAGGAATGGGTATTCAATATTTATTTATTCATTTATTCATGGTATAACAAAAAATATGATTCGCAACCAATGGGTGAATTGTTCACATTTTACAAGCATGTTTTTTTTAAATATATAAAAATACAATACTAAAAATGGTAAGAATATCTAAAAGCCAGATGTACTCATGGTATATAGAACACTGTAGATTAAATAATTTAAGAAAAACAAAAAACAGAACAAATACTAGAAATTTAATTCGTCATGGGGACGAATTAGGTGGTCTGTCTTCAATTCTTATGATCATGCTCATCTTCAATTCAATTACCCAATAAAATGATGTTAATGTAAAATGATGTATGAAGATATGAATTGATGAATGAAGTACTGATGAAATGATGAACTTGATTGAACTGATGTGAAATGAACTGAATTGATGAGCTAAACGGATGAACTTAATGAACTGAACTAAACTGATGAGCTGAACTGATGAACGAAATATTGAGAAATTATCATGATGATGCACGATGATCATGATCAAATTGAATGCAAACAAATATCAAAATAAGTAGGCCTAATGAAAACGACAAAAAGTATTGAGAAATGAACTACTTGATCATGATCATGATTGTCATGATGACGATAATGATAATCATGATGGTGATGATGATGATCATGTTGATAATGGTCAAGATGATGATGATAATGGTCATGATGATGATCATGGTCATGATGATGATGATGATGACAATGGTGATGATGATGACGATGATGATGATTATGATGATCATGATGATCATGATGATGTTGATGGAATGATTATCATCATTATGACAATGATGATGATGATCATGATCATGAGCGTGATCCTGGAATCTTATTTGAAGAATGAGGGGCGATTCAGATAACATATAGTCTCAGCTACAACATACTTGAAAATCAACATAATCCAGACAGAAATAATGTCAATATATTGCTTGCAAAAGACAGGAATGTAGAATCCAGATTTGAGAAAAAGTCATGTCCCATAGAGAATATACGCAAAATGTGAAAAATTGACATGCCTCCTTTAATCGCAAAAATACACCATGATGCTTTTGTCAAAATGAAAAATCGTGGCCACTGCATTTGTTGAAAATTGTCTCAGCTAAACATATCAAAATTTGGAAGAAAATTGATCAACATTTACAGAGATACAATCAATTTTCCAAAAATATGCTGACGTCATAATATGCAAATTGAAAATTTGAGTTCGGAGGCCATTATGATGACGTCATAAGTTAATTGAGGGTCAAATGAGACATGAAATCATATTTTCGTCTCATACTCTATCAAAATAGGGATAAAAAATTGTGAGGTCAACGGGCATCCTAAAGAGCTATAATTAAGTAATATTAACTGCCTTCTGGGCAATACGACATAATCGCCCGAACCAAAGGCGAGGGTGATATATGACAAGTCGTATTGCCCTGAATTAGGCAGTCAATATTACTATTATTAACCACATAAGACATCTAGAGCAAAGAAGAAACTCTTACTATCTAATACTCTTAAATTATGTAGACTACACTGCACAGGATTTCCTAGCATTAGAATTTGCAAAAACATCGTCAAACCAGCACTGTGCATCCAGTGCTTGACAAATTTTCGATACACTGCAAACAGTGTGCCTAGGGTGTGATTGTTACGTCACAATGGAGTTCGCGCATAGTGCGCATTTTGTTATAAGCGTAATATACATTGTCATTGTCACCAGCAGCTGGTTCGCGATGAAATTTACAACTGGTTCGATTATTGCTCACTAGTTTCCCACGCATTTGCCGTTGACTTTTCAGATCGAGCAATAATATTTGTTCTATACAGTTAATAATGTATTTCGTATAGGCATGTTTTTGCCCATATATGCTATGTATTACAAGAGCTCGCACGCACAGACATGTACCTTGAACGGACGCTCATTTCGTTATTAATGGTCATAAAAAGATGAACATGGTATCAAATTGTTTTATTATTTATGGATCCCCCTCCCCCTTTACTTTAAATTTAAATTCAAGAGCCTGATGAGGTAGAGGAGGAGCACTTCTTTTGAAGCGCTCCGTTTTAAGACTTCGGACTAGGTTTGGCCATTTCGCAATGATCGACAATGTAAAGTTGATTGCGATGGAGGAAGCCCGTGGTGAAAGTTTGATGATGGGCTGGTCAATCTTTTGAACAGACTCAATGCTAGTTTCTCTCGTCATTCATTGAGAGTGGGCAGTTCCAATTCTTTTAGAGCATGTTGGTAAGTACAGTAGTGCAGTCCAAGCACAAGGCAGCATGCTCATTTTGGGGATTCTTTCAATCTGATTACTTTGGTTTTCAGTTAGCCCAGAGGGCCAAGCAGGGGCACAGTATTCTACCATGGGCCGAACGTAAGAACAGTAGACAAATTCGATCATTTGCTGGAAGTTTGAATCTGTTTAATATTCTGAGCATGTAGTTTTGTGCTTGCTCGCTTGACAATATTATTCACATGATATGAACATTTCAGATCATGTTTAACCAGTACTCCAGGGGGGTGTTTCATAAAGCTGTTCGTAAAGTTACGCATGACTTTACAAATGACTTATATATGAAAAGCCAAATGGGATGCTCAATCATTTTTAACTGCATCAACTTAAGTTGAACTGTGCAGATGTAGATTAATTATAGTAACGCTGCCTTGCGTCCTTCCGTGCGTCCGTCCGTGCGTCCTTCCGTGTGTCCGTAACAAATTTGGTTTCTGATTGATAACTTCAGTAATGTTTGACGGATATTAAGGAAATTTGATATAAAGGTACATGATATCAAAATACAGGGTAATTTCGTTTTCGGAGTATGTAGGTCAAAGGTCAAAGGTCATAGCTCATTAAATATGCGAAAAACTACACATCTGGTTTCCGATCGATAACTTTAGTAATGTTTGACGGATTTTAATGAAATTTGATATGAAGGTACATGATATCGAAATACAGGCTAAGTTTGATTTCGAAGTATGTAGGCCAAATGTCAAAAGTCATAGCTCATTAAATATGCGAAAAAATACAATCTGGTTTCCGATCGATAACTTTAGTAATGTTTGACAGATTTTAATGAAATTTGATATGAAGGTACATGGTATTAAAAGACAGCCTAAGTTCAATTTCAGAGTATGTAGGTCAAAGGTCATAGCTCATTAAATATGCAAATCTGGTTTCCGATCCATAACTCTAGTATTGTTTGACAGATTTTAATGAAATTTGATATGAAGGTTCATGGTATCAAAACACAGCCTTAGTTCAATTTCAGAATATGTAGGTCAAAGGTCATAGCTCATTAAATATGCAAATCTGGTTTCCATTCGATAACTTGAGTAATGTTAGACAAATTTAGTGAAATTTAATATGAAGGTACATGGTATCAAAATACATGTACAGCCTAAGTTTGATTTCTGAGTATGTAGGTCAAAGGTGAAATGTAATAGCTCATTAAATAGGCAAAGCACCCAGCACTATACAAAATCAAATTAATAAAGTTTCAAATAATTTATACACATAACAACATTTAAGAGAGAAAGAAAGAGATGAGAAGGAAGCATTACAAATTTGCACAAGTCTTCAAGGAGATGTCTTTAATACAATATTTACACTAATGATATTTTTAAGTGGGTATACTACCGGCAATGATGATTATTGACTGTCCATTTTTGTTGTAGTGGAGGGGAGGGGGGGGGGGGGGGGTTGATGTGAAACATACATTATGGTAATACTTGAGCAGTATCATTTCATATACCCATCACTATAGGCATATGATAAATATCAACAGTCAACTATTTGAATTAGTTTTATTGGACTACCAACCCTTTTCTGGTTGGAAAATAAACTGTCTGCTTGAAATGGCATCCTACACCTCAGATTTGCTGCAACCAGTCCTCTTGATCATTTGATGCTCAGACTTCAGAGTAACCCTTAATTTTGATGGATGGAATAATTTAGGGCCCTTTAAAAATGGCCTTTACCATGCTGCATTGCAGATAAAATGTTATAGCAGGCCTTCCTTTGCAAATAAATTTGGGATCATATAGATTTCGTAGCACTACTCTGATGATATCGACCACTGTATTAAGTAACCATTCTGTAATCATTCAATGAGACTTTCTTAATGCAGGCCGAGTGACAGAAGCATCAACAAAATCTGAGGTGGTCTTAAACTTTATCAATGGACTCTGACTTTCTCATATTTTAATTTTTCGTTTGTTTTGTTTTTGTTTTTGCTTTTGATTTAGATCGATCTTGGAGTAAATGGAGAATTTGGACCAATTATATCACATGATATGGGGGAGATTATATGCTCTGTGCCCTCTCTAGGGGTTGTTACACTATCTCAAGCTGCCTTGCACAGTGACTTCTATGCAGTTCTTGCTAAAGAAGGAAACAAGTCCAAGGTGAGTGAAAAAACACATTGTAATGCCGTAGTCTAGCCTAAGGGGGCGCTTTGTCAAGACGCAGAACATCAATCGCTTGAAAATTTGAAAAATCACTGTGATTACAGTTGTAGAAAAAAAATTAAGTTGGGTCAGGAATTTAAAAGTTAAAAACTAAAATGTGTATTGTTTTTGTCATTCTGTCACTTTGCATCCTCCCAGTAAGATTTACACGAGGATGTTGCAAAATTTTCTCACAACAAAATACAAAATTGTAGTGGGAGAGGGCGGGGGGGGGGGGGGGGGGTAAACCTTCCCCCTTCAGTTGCCAAACTTCCTTAAATATCCCCCCCACCTCCTCCCCCCCCCCCCTCCCCCCCCCCCCCCCCATTCCTGCCATGACAAGATATTGCTGCCCCTGAATGTTTGATTTAGGGATAAACCATAATAAACTTGAGTATTGAATGGGAAATGCACATTGGGAGTCAATACATGCAAAGTGTTCAAATAATTTAAAGCCTATCAGAAAAGGTTTTTATTGCCAAGTCTTGAATTATATTTAGTGTTCACTTAACTTCTTTCTGATTTTACGTTCATGACATGTTGCATTAACCTCAATTTAAAATTTCTGCATCATGTCAGGGTTTCTTTTTACAATTTAGTTTTGACTATACAACCGTCTGTAGTGTACATGTATATTGGATTCCGGACCAAAGTTTGTGAAGTCAAAGAATCAATTTGGAGAATGTTCTAAAGTAATATGAATCAAATATGACATTTATTTTTAAAATTGCCACTCACAGGCCAACAGCTTTTTTGGCTAAAATCACAGTGCACATACCTGCTTAAATGTAAATAAAAATATGGCTGATGATGATGATATCTAATTGAAAAGGGAATTAAGATGAAAATAAGAGATGAACTTGCATTTTAAGAATGTTATTCAATTTGTCGACAAACTCGATTTCCTGGTACATCATAGTTATTTACATTTAAAACGACTACCTATATTCTTTATTTCTGATATTACTGTTTTTCTTTCCTAATCACTGTCTGAGTCGCTGCTACTGTCACTGATTTTCGCTGCTCTGATGTCGTATTCGATGTCCTGCATCTTGCTAAATTTGCTTGATAGTCCTTGGTAGCGTCACCCTATGTAGCACGGTATTTCCTTCTTAGCACATGAGCAGTTCTTCTTGCACCCTTCAGTACATCCGCATGATATAGCCTTCTTCATTGAAACGGGCCAGGCTTGATGAGTACTTGGAACAGGAAGCACGTGCTGATCATCCAGATTCCTCCCAAATTCTGTCCAGGGTGGGGTTTTAGGCTTGGCAATGGGTGCTCTCTTATTCATCATCGTTGCAAGGGCATGCAGCTCTCTTTACATGAAGAAAACATGCGTCTCCTGTTTGGGGGGGGGGGGAGGAGCCTTAGGAGAGTATAGATCTGTTGTTCAAAAACTTGTATGCTCTGAGATTGCCCAGATCAGACTCCTTGAAGTCATCACTTGCTGAGGTGTTAATATATGTTGTGATGGCCCTAATACGTCCTTGATTAGTTCTCTGGATACAACGTCAGTGATGGCCCTTGCCTTGGGGTTCTCACCAAGTCAACAATCTCTAGTTCTCCATCACTAGCAATGATCTGTGTCATACGCAGAAGAGCAGTTACTTCATCACTCTTCCCTGATTTAGCTCTTGTGGGCCCAGACTTCTTTTGTTTCTTGTTTTGTGTGTGGAACGTGTTCAGCTTCATAATACTTGTCTTCTTCTGAAGACTGGACAGTGATTGAGACAGTGCCTCCACGCCTATTTGTTTAACACTGCTCAAGTTGTCCTAAACTGTGCAATCAGCTCATTGCCCAGTTGACACATTTATCAGGGATGTTGTAGTTGCACTGGATGGATTCGTCTCGACTGCTACCATTACCTTGATGACCATCTCTGTGTCCCTTGTTACTCGACATACACCAGATTCATTGTTAGGGCTGGGTGAAAGAAGATGCAGCATCGATATTTACTGTGCAGAGACAGATGTGATGGGTTTTAATTGTTTAAACCCATTTTATCCATGCGGCGGGGTTAGGTGTAATTCCGTCATGACCGCTTTCTTCTTTACTTGGCATCTGCATTTGTCTGTTCAAGAAGCATGTCAGGAGTAACACAATTGTGCTTGCCATCTGCTCTCCTTGCAACAAATGCACCCGCCATAAGTGCTTCATGTACATCAGGGGCTGTTTTAGGAAGATTTTTCATCTCATCAAGATAGAGAGGCAGAGACTGCTGCCCATATTTGTAATGCCCTGCTGCTTTGAGGTAAGGTATCATTCAATATGATTCACAGACATGTCCTACCCAGTCAGCTTCTCGCTGGTAGTAGTTAAATCTATGCAGAACATCAGGAAGGTGGACCAGAAGATTGCTGTTGGTTGATCAACCATTGATTCTGGGAAAAGTTCCTGAAGGGCTGATAACTGTTCATGGGAATTGTGAAGCATTTGCAACTTTTCAGTGGCAGTGATGTCTTTTTCATAGAGCATTTTCAAGACAGATTCCACCTCAGGCTGCCAGTGATCTGTTTCACTGTCTGCTGCCCATCATGTCTAGAATGCTTCCTAGTAGAGGCGCCACATAGTTTCGCTCAGGATTCTGAGGGCATGTATGGCCTGGTAGTAGTCGGCTTTATCACCAAACATCTTCTTGGCAGCCCCTTCCTGGCACAGACCAGCTGCAACAAGAAAATCTTCTGCACCTGCCGCCCTAAAGATCTGCAAACTGCTTTCATGTAGTTGTGAGCTTGATGAAAGCCACCCAGCAGTAAGACCACATTGCTGAACTCACTACGATGCTTGTCTCTGATGGCTACAGCGAGCTCATATGTAGCCTGATCTCCAGTTATAATTGTGTACATGTATTTGTTACCATGTGATGTCCTGACAAGTCAAATCATCATTTCCTTTAGTACAGTAGAGTCAGTTGGAGAAGATGGGATCAGAGGAAGATAGCCAATGATTCTAGCCTGTCTATGTGGATGGAGGTCAGCACGGAATGAGGAAAAGCCCGGAAGTCCTGCTTCTAAAACTCTAGGAGCATCCACCAGTTGCGAAGTTGTGATCATTCTACCGAGGCGCCACATAAGCAGAACGTCCTCAGTCTGCATGGCCATCTGAAGAGTGAGTGAGTCTGGAACCATATTGTATGCAGATGTGAATGAAATCTCAGTTGAATTTTTCTCACACATCTCTTTCTTACACTTCACAATCTGCTCTAAGAATCTTTGATGCTTGCAGGAGTGTATGGTGTTTTCCCTCGATATCATCTCCTTCTAGGCGCCTCAGTTTTTTCAGTGAGTCACCAAGTGGTAATGTGGAAGCACATATAAATCCTGAACCTTTGGTTTGATTGAGAACCAAAATATGTGACCTATAGTATTCATGTAATGTATGTTTCAAGATGGTCGTCCGTTATTTATTTCCTTTATCGACACCAAGCTCCTCAAGAATGTCTCGGTACCTTACGCGGATGATTCTATGAGGAATGTGGACAGACCAGGAGCTGGAAAAGAGGAGCTTCCAGCTCATCTACAACATCATAAGGGTTTAACTTTGACCGACCAGAATGCGAAGAGCCTTAAATTTGTTCATATATGTTGTTACACACGTAACTGGATGAAGAATAGGCTTATCACAGATTCTTGTTGGCATATGATGCATTTTGTGTAGTCAGTGCTCATATCTTTGGAAGACTTCTTAGCAGGCACATGCTTCATGGACATGGCACTATCTGCCACACGTTTTCTTGGCTGGTTACTCATCTTGCTGTAGGAAGCTATAATATAGAGGGTTGTATCATTTGAATAATAGTTGCACTGTATTTATATTTCATATAAACCTAACTTTGAAATGTTACTTTACATTAGCAGGCAAACTTTCACTCTTTCTTGTAATTCTTGTAAGATCTTAAAAGACAGACCCAGGAATTCTGAAATTCATCTAGTATAAGGTTGCTTTGGTCAATGTCACCCTCTTATACCTATATCAATTATAAAACAACATTGAGATGGGGGTAATAGGTATATTAGTATTGGATTAACAGGAGCATTGGATGTAACAAACATGTAAAGTCATCACAAAAGGTTGCAAATCCAATTTAAGTGTTGTGATCCAAAACACAAGATGGAACAAAATTTATGCTACATTATATTAAGGTTTATTCTAATCTACAAGTGTTAAAGTGGAACTAGTATAAGAAACTATATATTTATTGGTTCACTTTCTCTTATATTTACATCAGGTACTGTTTTAATACAGAGTCCTTGAGAAGAATCTTCAGGATTGCTCCATAGTGATGCCAGATGATTACATATGGAAATTCTGTAATAAGCTGCTAGATAATATTTTATCAATAATCCAAAAGTTTGCTAAGAGTAAAAATATTCTGATTTGAGTTAGCAAAACTTACTACATCCTCAAACCTGCAATTGAAATTTCTACCTCATACCAAAAGGTTCAAGCTGGTTAGGAAGTTTCTGATAGTTTCTTAATCATTCTATTAGTTGAAATGTACTTGTAATGTTTGATTTCCTGTCTCTCTGATGTTGCTAACAACTCTGTTTAGTCATTTATAGAAAAAGGGAAGAATGCAATTAATCATTCACGTTTCAGTTGCAAACTTGACACATACGGTATGCGGCAATGATGACTCATATTAAATGTATTATCAGGGAACTAAACTGCATATTGTCCAAAATGAACTTTGTTATGCTATAACTTTTTTTACATGAAAAGCAAAACATCTGTAATTTTCAGATCATATTCAACTAATATTACATACCTGCCAACCCTTACAAATAATCCGGAATATTCTGTTCTTCTGGATATTAAAGTCATTTATAGAACTTCATTAAAATATTTGTAGATCCAGACAGGATTCCATGTTTTATTTGACCATGTCATACAAAAACCAAGATTCTACAATTACCTTACACAATTTGTATTAATTACAAATCAGAATTACTAATTTTTGGGGGAATTTATGAATTGCCCCTGCCACTTGTGTCTCCCCCATCGCCCAGCCCAACCGTTCACTGTCCCTTCAATCATTAAGAAAAAGGATAGAATGCAATTAGATGATTCACGTTTCAGTTGCAAGGGCAAACCTGACAGATATGCGGCAATGACGACGCATGTTAAACGTATCATCAAGGAACTGGTCTGTGCATATTGTCCAAAATGAACTTTACTACGCTATACATTTTTTTACATAAAAATCAATGAACCTGTAATTTTCAGATCGTATTCAACTAATATTAGGAAGGTTTTCTATATATTTTTAATTCTTCAGTTTCAAAAGTGATTGAAATATGGAGAAATAACTCCACCAGGTGTAAATGGGTACCTGATATTATTCAGCACTAGTAATACTTTGGCAGCTCGGCTACGACCAGGGTAATATGCGTAAAGCACCATGAGCGTCAGAGCTTGGCGGATACTGGTGCTATATAATTATCCTATTATTTATTATTATTATTATTATGTAAAATAAATTCAATCATCATGAATGTGGTATCATCTTGTAGATAATTTAGTTTTCTTTCATTGATACCACATGCATGGTAAAATGATGTTCTGTTACAAAATTATCTTCTAATTATTGACTATTTTTTTTCCAGAAAAATATTGTCAGGGTAGTCCACCTAGAAATTGTGCAGGAAGATCCTCTGATCATGTTTATACCGACCGACCTACAACATCCCGACCAAAACCCCCCAAATTAAGGTTTTGCCCCCTAGGTATTCAGCTATTTTGTTGTTGCCTTGATGGTATTATGTCTTCATTCAACAGAACTATAGTACATACAAATTATTAAAACATAGCAGGCCACATAATACGAACCACAAAGGAAAATTATAGTAAGGAATGTATATGTTCTATAGCTAGACCACTTTCATGTACAATATAACATCTATTATTATAATCATCATAATCATTTTACGCTTGTAAATAAAATTATCATTCTTTAAACTCTCTAATAGAATATTATCTTTAGCAATGCTGGTCTACATATTTGAATTACAATGAAAAGGTGCTATACTGAATATTTTACTGAGAATATTTGCATTTAATTCACATACCTCTAAAATACAGTAGAATCACTGCAATTCGCTCATACGCTCAGGAATTCCTGATCTTCCTCTTACCTGAATCTTCAGTATGGTCATATCCTATTGGACTGTCTATCCCTGACTCTTGACAAAGGCCTTATATTTTCATGCACTTTTGATCTTACTATAATGTACATAAAAATCACCTGAAGGTACTAAGTATTTTAAAACATATAAATAATACACATTCTGACTTCTCACTGTCTGATTTAACTTATAAAAGTATACAAAGGACTAATATTGGGAAAACTACTCTGTGCAAATAAATACTAGCCCCAACAAGACCCTTTCATTGATGCGGTCTCTGACCACATGTTTACAAAATTCCTGCTCCCCCTCCATCTACCAGTGTTAACCCTATTTAGCCCGGGGGGGGGGGGGGGGGGGCTTTAGAAGCCCCCCCCCCCCCTCGACATTTTACGCGATAATTTTTTAACGCAAGAAAATCTTGCACTGAAATTTTGTGACTTTTTTCTTTCGAGTCTTGCGCATCTTTTGAAAGAAATTTTTTGAAAATCAAACCTACCATTATGAAGTCACGTGTCATTTTGTCTTTGCATGTTAGCCCGAAAATCGCTCATTTTTGTGATTTGTGTACAAAACATATGGAAATCTCATTTTTCAAATAAAGAGATAAAACATTGGTTATTTGGTCTTGTTTATAGTTTAGGTGTTTATTTTTGGGTCCAAATAGTTGAATTATAGTTGGAAATAAAATAAAACAATAAAAACAATAAAATACATAAGTTTAAAAAAACAAAGAAATACATAATTATCAAAACAATAGATAACATAAGGAATAACCCTGGTTTTTCAATTTTTTGTGTTGTATTATTATTCCAAATGGTCTAAAAAATATATGTAGTGAGACAGAATGCTTAAAATATGAATAATGTCTGAATTATGGGCAAAAATGTGAATTTGATGACCTTATTTGCATAAATTACCATAAATATGCTAATGAGTGAATTTTTCAAAAAATTGAAATTACCATAGTATTCTATACACTTCACTTGACATGTATGCAAATTTTCGCGACGATCGGGCGTTTCACGGCCGAGATCATAGAGGGGTCCTTAGAATTAGCCCCCCCCCCCCCCCCCCCCCCCCCCCCCCCGGGCTATGCAGTTTCAAAATAGCCCGGGCTAAATAGGGTTAAACCTATTTCAGTCATTCAATTTCTGTACAGATCAAGACTCTGCCTTTATGATGTTGAGTGCCTCACACCAGCCTCATCACATGATGACAGCTAGTAAACAAAAGTTATATAAAGAGAAACATACATGTTGATCTAGAAGTATATGTAAATTAATGAAATTGAAAATCTATTTGGCAAATTAACGTAACCTTCATATTGTAGTTATGTTCAAGATGAGCTGGGTATTACTCAGCGTCCTGTGTTTGTTTTTGTTCATAAATATTTTTGATGGATGCAATTACTCAGATGAATACGCAGTAGTTACATGTACTACGGCTATAATAGTAAAAGTTAGTCCTATAAATCTTTTTTGGTGCATTTTCTGCGCCCACTACCCTGAACTAACCGATTTCTGAACTTACCCAGCACTAAAATCTATAATAAACCGTAAGACTAAACCTAAGCTCAAAGCCTATTTGCAGCTCTCATGCGGATCCTATATATATTTGTGACTTTTTTAAATTTGTTTATTTAGGTTTTATTTCCACATTAACTGCATATGAAAAGAATTTACAAAGTAAGGCATATACAAGGTAACAAAACATGTACATAATATTCGATTGATACAACAGTAATTCAAACGATGTAATGGCAAGTCATTAAATACATATGATGCTAACAATTATCTACAGTAATGAGGAGGAAACCTTGGAAGCATTATGCTTGTAATTAAGGTTCCCTTTACATAATACATTTTTTTACATAATATTTCAAACAAAAAACAAAACAAAAGAACAAAAACGAGTGTGTGGTGCAGCCAGCCAACAAGTGTTGATAATACCGATGGTCTCTATCATGATGACCTTAAACATTTTCATACTGGAGTAGAAGTTTATGTTTCAAGTGATATTTAAAAGTAATTAAACTAGGCAGCTGTTTGAGCGAAATGTCTAAGGAGTTCCAGTACACAGGACCAGTATAAATCAAAGTTTTTTGTTTAAGTAAAGTTCTCAGTTTGTGTAAGTGAAAAAAGGAAGACTGTCGGGTTGGATAATTATGAATTTGTTGATTCTTTTGGAATGTCGACGTGATGGCATGAGGAAGTTCGTTAGAATTTAATCTAAACATAAAACAGCCTAAAAAGAAATTATACAGGTCATGAACTTTCAATATTTTATTTTCTAAAAATAAACTATTAGTGTGGCTTAACCTATTAGTGTGGCAGATTATTCGTATGACGCGTTTTTGAAGAATCAATAATTTGTCCAACTGGTAATTAAATGAATTCCCCCATGCAAGTATGCCATAGTTAAGATAAGGCAAGATAAGCGTCGAGTACAAACTTTTCAAAATATACTTAGGAAAAGACATTTTTAATTAATTTATTATTCCAATGTTCCTTGATAGAGTTTTACTCAATTGTAAGTTATGTTCTTTCCAAGAAAGTTTATTGTAAATTATAAAACCAAGGAATTTTGACGAATCAACTAAGTGTATAATTGTATCATTGATGTGAACATTGCCAGGCAATCCCGAAATAGAGTTGCTGAAGAGCATTCATTGAGTTTTATTTAAGTTCAAGGAAAGTTTGTTGGCACAAATCCACTCTTCAACAAGTTTCATTTCAAGATTTACGGTTTCAAGTAGTGAATTAGGGTTTTTGTGTGAGAAAAACACAGAAGAATCATCAGCAAATAATATAAACGACAAAACATTGGATGAGTTTTGAAAGTCATTCATATACAATATAAATAGAAGAGGCCAAGGGATCCTTGTGACACTCCACAAATTAACTGTTGAAAGGCCGAGTCTGCTCCATTTATTGATACGTATTGTTTCCTACCCCTGAGGTAGCTTTTGAACCACTCCAAGGCCCTTCCACGTATACCATAGTGTGAAAGTTTGTATAGTAGAATTTGATGGTCGATTGTGTCAAAGGCCTTGGAGAGGTCCAGAAACATCCCAAGGGTATGAGAGTGTTCATCAATTGCAGAAGTAACATGATTAATGAAATGTAAAATAGCATGAACAGTCGAATGTTTTTGTCTGAAGCCAAACTGTGAGTCGGAGAATATATTATTACTAACTAAAAAAGCTACTGTGTGATCATAGATGAGTTTTTCTAACACTTTAGAGATGGAAGACAGGAGAGATATGGGCCTGTAATTACATGAATCTAAGGGGTCACCCTTTTTAAAAATCGGAACAACTTTTGCAAGTTTCATGGCATCGGGAACTACACCCTTGGACATGGAAAGATTAAATATGTGTTCTAGGGGAACAACTATTTCGTGTATAATATTGATCAATAAAAAGTTACTGACTTTATCATGACCCGCACTTCTTTTTTCTTTGAAATTTTTAACAAGTTTTAGAATTTCAGATGCGTTGGTTGGACTAAACAATATAGAATTCTGATTTTTGTTCTTCAAGAAAGAATGAAAGGGTTTTCCGACAACAGGAATTTTCTTGGCAAGATTGGGTCCAATGTTTGAGAAGTAATCATTAAAGTGATTAGCAATAGATTCGTCATCATTGATGGTTTTATTATCCTCTCGGATTTGTTTTATGCTTTTTTTCCCACTCTCTTTATTTCAATGCCTTATTAATAACTCCCCATGTTTCCTTTATGTTGGATTTCTTTTTTTCAAACTGGGTACAATAATATCTCTGTTTCTCTAATCGCATAATCTTTGTCAAAGTGTTTTTATATTTAACATATTTTTCACGAAGTTTAGGTTTGGGATTCGCACGAAATTTATAATACAAGTTATTTTTCCTATTAATAGATCTTAATAGAGATTTAGAGACCCAAGGATCACGTGGTTCATGTCTATAACTAGAAAATTTGCATCTCTTTAGAGGAATACATTCGTCAAGAGCTATTTTTAGAACCTGGATAAAATTGTTGTAAGACACATTTACATCAATATGAGCCAAAACTTCTGCCCAATCAATCGATCCCAGCTTTCCCTTTAATTTATCAATTTTGGAAGCTGTAAATTTCCTTACTATTTTTGACGAGGGAGATGATTTAGCAAGATTAAATAAACTTTGAATTTTGCAATAAACTGGGCAGTGATCTGATATGTCAGACAGGATGATGCCAGATTAAGTTTGTAAATGATCAACATTTACAAATATATTATCGATGAGAGTACACGAATGAGTGGATAACCGCGTGGGTTTTGATATTACTGGAACAAAAGAATACGAAAGTAAGGTATCCAGAAAATCATGAGAGAACTGATTATCATTACATTTTAACAAATCAACATTGAAATCTCCCATAATGATGCAATGTTTATTTTGAAGAAGGGGGTGAACAAGTAAATGCTGCATTTCAACTAAGAATTCGTTGTGATTTGAATAAATAGTACCAACTACGATATTTTTCTTGTTTTGTAAGACTAATTCGATAAAGACCACTTCCATTGCCAGATTCATTGTGTTTATATCAGAAAGTACTTTAAAATTTAGGTGGTCTGGAACATACATTGCAACGCCTCCACCTCTTTTATTTGTACGGTTATTAAATATGAGGTTATGTTGAGAAAGAGAAAAAAGGGAATGAGGCTGGTCTTGTAACCATGTTTCTGTAAGACCGATAATAAAGTTACACAGATCAATATTGTCCAGCAATAAAGTTAACTGCTCAAAATTTTTGTTCAGGCTACGAATATCCAGGTTCAAGAAATTTAAATCACATTTAGATGTGCTTTTAACATTTTGAATAAACTGGTTTTGAGTAAGGTATTGAGATTCTCTTACATAATGAATATCATTAGGATCAAACTGAAGTAACATTTCATCGAATTTACTATTGAGGGTATCTGAAATACGTTTCTCATAACGTTCGTCAGATGAGGAAGTTAAATCAACATTATGCAAAGTGTGAAATAATATGTCTAAATCAATATCACTTGTTTCAGCAAAAGGTAAGTCACTCATCATTACGTTCAGAAAAGTGTAGGAATATCAGTACATTGCAAAAAGTGGTAGTAATCAAACACGGCTGGCCAGCTGCAGAACGCATAATAACTACAAATAACAAACATGGGGGGGGGGGGGGGGAGGACAAACCCAAACAGAAAAAACAAAGACAATTAAATTTACTACATTTGTCATCCATTTGAGGACTACAATGTGCATCCCCAAAATAGGTATCGATTTCAGTTTAGGATTAACCTGCTTAGGTCCTAAATTCAAAGTAGAAGAACAGCAAGAGAAAGTACAAAATTAATAAAGGCTGTTTGCTTACGTAAATATAAGTTAATTAACATATTAAATTAGCATAAATAAAGATGGCGGAAAGAAATAGAGGGAGAGAGGGAAAGAAGGAGAGAGAGAGAGAGAGAGAAAGAGAGAGAGAGAGAACGAGTCTTTTCTTTTCACAGAGGAGGAGACCTCTCGGTGCCCAACATAACCATTTATAACATGATACTTTAGGTGTATGGACCTGTACATCCAGAACATTAAGAAATTGCAGGCTGGAATCAAGTACATGGTACATGTACATGTATGTGAGCACAAAAGAATACCCAACTCACAGACATACCAAGTCAAACAAAGCACCTGGAATTCAATGTCGATTACCGAGGAATGTCATTGACCATGATGTAGAAGAACCAGAAATATTTGAGATTCATAGGTGGCGGTCATACAATGAACTGTAAATGACCTTATACATGTTCAATACATCATAATAATGGTGAACTCGATTATCAGGTAAAAAAGCTACATCAAGAAAAATGGTTTCTCTTCCTTTTCCTTCCCTATTTTAAGGAAGTTTATGCTGTTTAATAAAGCCCAGAACATTTGTCAACTGAGCTTAGCCATACACATACACCCAGTTATATTTGCAGTCATTCAATAAATACATGTATTCTGGTAATGTACTTTAATGAATCACTGTTTGTATCACTATGTAGTGAGCAAATGCACTATGGCTGTGTTTGTCGATCCTCCTGTTGTTTTAACGCATGCCCATCAACAATTTTTCTGTGCTTTCCATCCTGTACTAACCAAATTCTTAACTTGATCCCTGCACCAAAAAGTATTCCTATCACTAAACCTGAGCTCAAACCTATTTGTAGCCCTTATCCAAATCCTATATTTGACTATATAAAGCCCATTGCATTTGTCACCCAAGCATAGCCATACACATACATGTATATCAGAGCACCCAGTTATATTTGCAGTAATTCAATGAAAACGTGTACTCTGGTAATGTACTTGTATGAATCACTGTTTGTATACATGTAGGTCCACACTGTCGATCTATGGGATGTTAGGGGTCCAACATCAGCCTCTACACATTACCTAGTAGATGCTTTGTGTTCCATGCCAAACCTGACTGACCTGACACTACGTGGAAAGGAGTTCGGGGAGGAGTTCTATTCTACACTGAATGCAAGGGCGTCAACCTTACAGGTATGTATGTGTGTTTGTACTCTATATCCATGTCATGATGAATTCAGGTACACATGCAGCAGTGGAGATGAATTTAAGGAGTTATGATATTTTAGCAACATGCTGTCAATATTTTGTCAACGTGTTAATTTTTTTATATGAAAATGTATAATAGTCTTAGCAGACAAAGGAACAGTATTATAAAAATAGGGGTTTTCATGTGCAGTGTAAGATACAGAATTCAGATGGCTCGAGTTAAAAATATGATGTTCTGCAAAAAAACATCACTTTTAAAGGATTGCCTCAGAAAAGATATTTTGGTTTAATGAAGACTAACTTAAAGTTTTTAAGTAAGCTTTTTGGGGGGGACTTGATGCCTGCACCAAAAAGTATTCCTATCACTAAACCTGAGCTCAAACCTATTTGTAGCCCTTATCCAAATCCTATATTTGACTATATAAAGCCCATTGCATTTATCACCCAAGCATAGCCATACACATACATGTATATCAGAGCACCCAGTTATATTTGCAGTAATTCAATGAAAACATGTTCTCTGGTAATGTACTTGTATGGCTCACTGTTTGTATACATGTAGGTCCAGACTGTCTGGCTTGATGTTAGGTGTCCAACATCAGCCTCTACACATTACCTAGTGGATGCTTTGTGTTCCATGCCAAACCTGACTGACCTGACACTAGATGGAAAGGAGTTCCAGGAGGAGTTCTATTCTACACTGAATGCAAAGGCGTCAACCTTACAGGTATGTATGTGTGTTTGTACTCTATATCCATGTCATGATGAATTCATGTACACATGCAGCATTGGAGATGAGTATTAGGAGTTACTAGTATGATATTTTAGCAACATGCAGTCAATAATTTTTCAACGTGTTAATTTTTTTATATGAAAATGTATAATAGTCTTAGCAGACAAAGGAACAGTATTATAAAAAGAGGGGTTTTCATGTGCAGTGTAAGATACAGAATTCAGATGGCTCGAGTTAAAAATATGATGTTCTGCAAAATACATCACTTTTAAAGGATTGCCTCAGAAAAGATATTTTGGTTTAATGAAGACTAACTTAAAGTTTTTAAGTAAGCTTTTGGGGGGGGGGGGGGACTTGATCCCTGCACCAAAAAGTATTCCTATCACTAAACCTGAGCTCAAACCTATTTGTAGACCTTATCCAAATCCTATATTTGACTATACAAAGCCCATTGCATTTGTCACCCAAGCTTAGCCATACACATACATGTATATCAGAGCACCCAGTTATATTTGCAGTAATTCAATGAAAACATGTTCTCTGGTAATGTACTTGTATGGCTCACTGTTTGTATACATGTAGGTCCACACTGTCTGGCTTCACGATGTTAGGTGTCCAACATCAGCCTCTACACATTACCTAGTGGATGCGTTGTGTTCCATGCCAAACCTGACTGACCTGGCACTACATGGAAAGGATTTCCAGGAGGAGTTCTATTCTGCACTGAATGCAAAGGCGTCAACCTTACAGGTATGTATGTGTGTTTGTACTCTATATCCATGTCATGATGAATTCATGTACACATGCAGCAGTGGAGATGAGTTTAAGGAGTTTTTATGCCTCAGTTACGAAGTAGCCGGAGGCATTATGTTTTCGGGTTGTCCGTCCGTTCGTCTGTACGTCTGTACATACGTCTGTACGTACGTACTTCCAGTTCTTGTGATCGCGTTATCTGAAGAACCGGTTGATGGATTTCTGCCAAACTTTGGTCATGTATGTATCTTACAGAGCGGATGAACTGATTATATTTTGGGGTCACGAGGTCAAAGGTCAAAGGTCACAGGGCTCATTATGTATGCAAAAACAGCTCGTGATCGCGTTACATCAAGAACCGATCGATGGATTCCTGCCAAAATTAGGTCATGTATGTTACTTGCAGATCTGATGAACTGATTAGATTTTGGGGTTACGAGGTCAAAGGTCAAAGGCCACAGCGCACATTATGTATGCAAAAACAGCTTGTGATCGCGTTATCTCAAGAGCCGATTGATGGATTCCTGCCAAAATTAGGTCATGTATGTTACTTGCAGAGCCAATGAACTGAGTAGATTCTTGGTTCATAAGGTCAAAGGTCATGGGCTCATTATGTATGCAAAAATAGCTTGTGAACGCATTCTCATTAGTACTGACAGATGGATTACTATTTAACTCAGGACATCTTGCAGAGCCAATGAACTGAGTAGATTTTAGGGTCATGAGGTCAAAGATCAAAGGGTCATATATGTATATGAGAAATTGCTTGTAATCACGATATTCTGAGAACCTGTTAATGAATTACAATTGAACTTGAATTCGAAAAATTTCTTCTGTTTTGGTTTGTAAAATTGCTCTCTGACGGAGACATCATTTGTGACTGCGCGCAGTCGAATTCCATCTAGTTTTTTTTTTGGGGGGTGTTGTGTTACTAGTTACGCAATAATACAATTTCAGTATAAACAGATCACTGAAGTACTCTAAAGACTAATAGATACAAATAGTTCAAATCAATTCATAAGGTTTGAATAATGTCATTATGGGTCTGAGAGTATACGTCAGATTGAATAGTCACTAAACAAGGATGGAGATCTTGATCACAGTGTACTTATTTTAAGCACAGATTTTGTTGTTGTTTTTTTGTTCTTTTTGTTTTGGGCATAAGCATGATCAGGGAGGATGGGGTGTCAGCATAAAGTTCTGTTGAAAATATTGACCAGTTCAATCAACATAGCTTTTTTGTATGTGTGTGTATTTGGTGGGGAGGGGTGGGGGGGGGGGGGGCATATAGGAGTTGTCAACATAACAAGGATACTAAGTCTATATGCCAGAGGGAGTACTGACCTGGTATGTACATGTATGTTAAAGTATGTCAGCCAGACTGGAATGGAGGGAAACTACATGAATCACTATCACCAATCATGCTCATATATTTCTTTTCAGGATTCTTTTCCTCAAATCAGTAATGGAAATTTCATGTTCAATAGAGTTCCCATAGCGGATTTTGATTCATTCCTGCAGTCAATCACTGACTTTAGATGGTAAGTGAACTATTAAACAAAATAAATTACAAATTAATTTTATTGCTATACAACTTACTCCTAGATCCTAATCAAATGATTGGTTAAGCACGGTCACATGTGATTCCTTTACTGTGAATATCACATGTTTTTCCATGAAAAAGCATGCTATAGTTTCTAGTACTATTTAACGATCTTTCCACAGCAGGGCATGTATAGTTTAATATGCTTTTTATACTGTGTGTGGATTAATATATGTATATCACTGTGCATTGATGCTTGTAGAGGTAAGATTCAAGATTCAAGATTCAAGATTTTATTGTCCATAATATAATACAGAAATTTGTTTTCCATTGGTATAACATGTAATACATAAAACATGTGCTGAAAACCAGAAGGGCGTCAAGACTCTATAAGAAAAAGTCTATGAGCAGGTACGGTCCTCCGGCTTTCAGCACAAAACATGACAAGACAGTTATATGACTTATACATAGCAAGAATTTTAAATACAATTCTGAATCACATCATGAATAAATTCAGGTATGAATATAGATGTGAAGATGAAAGTAGAATAGGAGCAGCATCACAATCGAAATATGAGCAGTAAGTGCCCCTATCCCTGTGCGCGCGCTAAATTAAGCCTATAAAACTTGGGTTTATTTATCAGCGATAATTACTAAGAACAATCTTGAAAGTCTCTTTAAATCAAATAACAAGGATCTAGGATATTTTTCGTATAAAAAAAATGATGGATGTTTTATTCGTTCATTACAGGATCTATCTGCTCTTGTTGAGGCCGGTTAGGCACCTATCCTATTCAGCCTGACGGCTGTGAACAATATATACAAGTGTCCCCAATAAACATATGTTTTAGTTTTCTTGGGTTGTATTCTGTGCACTATACTTTATTACGTCTGCTACATTCAAAAAGTGAAAATTATGTTAGTTATCATTAATTGAGGTTGCATGGAATGGTACTAATTGTAGGTGTTGGTGCAGATTTATCTCTAAACTGTACAAATACATAGCCAGCTTTGTGTAGAAATCCTCGCTATCGCCAATATGCCCAAAATGCATAGAATGCACAGATGAAGCCTCTCTGAAGTAACTTTGAGCCAATGTACATAGGTACGTCTCTGAAAGCTACATCTAGGTTCTTTATTTTTGGTAACGGCAGCAATGACAAACAAGAGAAAGATCCTCCAAATCTTATCGATGTCTAGATTAAAACAATGGAAGGACCTTCTTGAAACTTCAAGAAAATGACGGGCTTAACTTTAGAATATCCCACCAGAATGGAGTATGTCCATTGGTCGTCTAAAAAGCCAACGAACGCTGTAATGTAGTCACATCCTCTAATATTTCAGACAGGGTTTCACTCTTGCCAATGAACATAACCAAAGAAAGGTGACATTATTATTTCTACGCTTCTACTTGCTCTTTCCAATCACACCACCAAATATGTTAATTTTTAGTATATTATAGTATATTTTCATCCGTTTTACGTAATAATCGACTCTTGAAATCGTTGAGAATCGTGATAAATCACTGTGAGTACTGTCAGAAAATTAAGTACACACAATCACTGCTGGCGTGCACAGCATAGCTGTGCAAAATCGACAGGAAGCGACTTGGTCACCAAACTATCCCAGAGTGCATTTGAAACGAGGCCTGAATGTAACATGCTGGTATTTGTATTATATTGGTGATATCGAGAATTAATCAAACATTTTTCTTATTTATCTCTGCTTTAACAGGAAACATTTTTTCACTGGCATAACAATTTTAGAATACCACCTCAGGCCTCTGTTGCCTAGGCCCCGTAACATTGAAAGTTACCATTAATATTATCCCAAATCTTGTTTGTACATGTATCTCCTTCAATAAATTGGAACATTATAAATAATAGCAACTTACCACTACTTTTATGTTACAGGTAAATACAATGCTTAATAAGAAAACAATTAATTGCAGCAAAACTGGAGATACAACAGATTTTTACAATTGATTGGATTGTTAGTCAATTCATATGTTACAGGGCCCGGATCCTATCCCCCAAACCTATATTTCATCTTCTTTCTTCAACATCAATTCAGGGGATGAGGATGGTGTCTCGGACGAGGATGGCCTATGATGGACATCACAGCCATCAGAATACCTTCGAGTGACACACAATGGCAGTGTACAACCATGCAGATGGCACACCTGGATTATGTGCTTCTCGATCGTATAGAACTATCTCCAAGACGGTTGTACGACACTCGTTACTGCAACAGTTGTTCCGCGTCGGTTTCCTACACTAACCAAAATTCCAACTTCAACCTCAGACCTTACATATTACTCTTAAGATAAAGTTATGATATTTAACACTAGTAATGAAACAGCAAATCCGATGTACTGCATATCACAACATAGCAACGTTATATTCATACACATTAAATATATCATATTACATGTACCTAACCGTAAACATTATTACCTGAACTCAAAATAAAGTGCGACCATAACCCTATATATTTCATAAAGTATAGCCTGGATCATAGGATCAAATGTTGACCCTCCATGGCAACTTTTGTGACAAGCATTTTATCCCCTCATCCACAGGATTCCTTTATTAGACAATAGCATACATTCATGTAAAAATACGCAACATATACATCTAAAACCATGAAAATTCCATATTTACATCACTCGGTCAAACAAACAAAATTAAGAGAATATAACTAAACAAAAATCAATCATATACCGCGTTCAAATTGTTTTGTATGACAGATGATGACTTTAAACGTAAACACAATCAAAAGCATTTAATAAAATAAAAACACTTTTTCATGGATTTCTTTTCTCTTACATTTGTTTTAGCACTACATTTTTCCATTTCATGATAAAATGTTATAGCTGGCATAATATTGTCAAACAACGTAAATGTTTGTTTCACTGGACTGAAAAATAATTCTTTTCTTACGACCTACACAAGCATCAGGTCAACCTATTGTGTTACTTAGTATCCCAAGGTGTAACGCCCGATCGTTAGCAATTCAGAAAAAGATAGCTGTGAAGGATGACTTACTGAAATCTTTAACTTTTTCCTGCACTCATAATAGTAAATTGCAAAAATTATCACAAAGCCAGAATCAGAAACTTGAAATCTGGGCCCTGTTTTATGAAACTTGTTATCAATAACAAGTTGCAATAACTGCAATAACTGTTATAAGCTATTGAAATGGTTGCATTTGATTGGCTTAGAGCCAATTTGTCATAGAAATGTGACACTTGATATTGATAGCAAGTTTTATGAAACAGGGCCCAGAGTTGCTTTGAGCCAGTTTATCTGGGAGTGGGATTCCATTATGAGGGCCCTCTTACTTTAGAAGTTGCTATGTTAAACACAACTCAAAAAGTAAGCACAATTACCGGTACTAAACACGCGGTCTCATTCGGTCGAAAATGTAATTTTAATTTCAACTTTTTATGGCAGAGTCCCCAGAATGCAATATTGACTATGAGGTTGTTTTGTATTGTGATTGTAATTTTATGAAGTATTTACAGTACCATGTTGTATTGTACATGTAGGCCTATGCATTCTGTTAAAGTTCACACAAGTTGGCCCCGAAAGCTTATATGCACCTGGAAGAAACTCATTTTACTCGAATTTTCTCCACTGCACCCATTCCTATCAGGAGTCACTCGTCTCAGAGTGATTAGTGATGTACTATATATATTAAACAGAGACCATATTTGTCTATCTTCCTGAAGTGAAAATTTGGCAGGAATGAGTGAAACTGTGATAATGTATATCTGGCACAACTCTACAATTCAGGAATTATTCCAGTACCTGATAATGTTTTTCTTGTTTCTTTGTCTTCTTCCACTTTTAACAATCAGTAGACG
Organism: Strongylocentrotus droebachiensis; assembly: GCA_035222895.1. NCBI lineage: Eukaryota > Metazoa > Echinodermata > Echinoidea > Camarodonta > Strongylocentrotidae > Strongylocentrotus > Strongylocentrotus droebachiensis. Next base: position 46,174 of record JAVYIG010010762.1, read on the forward strand.
TGTACCAAGTTGTGTGTGCCTTATGCTTTGTATATACTATAAACAGAGATAGAATTTGTCTATATTCCTGAAGTGAAAAGTTGGCAGGAATGAGTGAAACTGTGATAATGTATATCTGGCCCAACTCTACAATTTGGGAATTATTCCAATACTTGATAATGTTTTGGGTTTTATTTGTATTATACCATTTTGGTTATCAGCAGATGTGTACCAAGTTTTGTGCTTATTCTTTGTATATACTATAAATAGAGACAACATTTGTCTATCTTCCTAAAGTGAAAAGATGGCAGGAATGAGTGAAGTTGTGATAATGTATATCTGGACCAAGTACATGTTTATACATATCACAATTCAAGGATTATTCCAGTACTTAATAGCATTGTTGAAGTTTCCTTCTTCCATTTTTACTATCAGGCCTCTGAGTAGAAGTGTACCAAGTTGTGTGTGTCTTATGCCGAAGGCCTGCATGTAAAAGCAAAGTTGTCATGTGATTATGCGATGAAAAATTTGTCTGATAAATTGATTGGATTGTTAGTCACTTCATATGTTACAGGGCAAAGATCCTATCCCCCAAACCTATATTTTATCTTCTTTCCTCAACCTCAATTCAGTTTGGATTTCAGCTCAGACGAGGAGGATAGCGTCTCGGACGAGGATGATGACGTCTTGGAAGAGGAGGATGGCGTCTCGGAAGAGGAGGATGATGTCTCAGACAAGAAGGATGGCGTCTCGGACGAGGAGGATGACGTCTCAGACAAGAAGGATGGCGTCTCGGACGAGGAGGATAAAGTCTCAGACATGTATGCCCTTTAATCAACCGTAACAATATGATAAATAATATAAATGATAATAAGATATTCTGAAAAAAATATTTCAAAAGCAAAATAGCATCTGGATGCGTAGCAAATCAATTACAGCATGTATTGCCCACTTGATGATACATGAGAATCAAAAAAGATTTTTGAAAGGCCGGTTTATAGGGTGGAAATATTAGTCTACTTTACGATACACTTTTATACATCAAACTTAGTGATATTCCAGGCATGTTGTTGATTATTGATTTTGAAAAGGCCTTTGATTGTGTGCCTCACAAGTTCCTATTCAATGCCCTTGACTTTTTTCATCACTGAAAAAATGGTTTTATCTATTTTATGAAAATGCATCGTTAGTGCCCTTTGGTAAGGCATTAATCCTCATTACCAGGTTTCTCAGAGAGGACCTAAAGTTGTCAGTCCACTGGTTGCTTACTAACAAGCATTTATACTTCCTTAGCAGTCAGGTAAAATAAACACCACTACTAAATCGGCTGATTTGAAATCAATTTGTTCTCTTTCCATGTAGAATAGTAAAATACATCTTCTATGTGGATCTGTGCCTAATTAGACTACCATCACTGGCTGAGGAGAGAAGCTCTCCCTTGCTTGAAGACTGTTTATATGTAGCTTATCAGTCAGAGTTAAAAACAGTCCCTGTCTCGGAACAAAGGTCCTGTTCACATTTATAAACATCTTAGGTACTGTGTTTACACATTGCCAGTTTAAGTCTATGCAAGTAGCTAAAGGTTTGTTTACACAAACACACATATACCGGTATATATATATATATATATATAATATGAAATGGGCACTCACACATAATACCATTTCACATCATTCATAAATGACTATCCATTACGGAAATATAACATGAACTAAAATGGAGATAGCTCGTACAAGTAGAAACCATAACGGTAGATTTTATAGTCTTCACCTTGACCTATTTTAACCGGGCTATTTCAGACAAGGTTTTTACCGGGGGGGGGGGGGGGGGGGGCAATTTGACCCCTCCCTAAGATCTTGGCCGTTTCACAGCCGATGGCCGCGAAAATTTGCATGCATGTCAAGTAAAGAGTATAGAATAACATGGTAATTTCAATTTGTTGAAAAAGTCACTCATTTGCGTATTTATAATAATTTATGCAAATAAGGTCATAAAATTCGCATTTTATCCATAAATCATATATTATTCATATTTAAGCATTCTTTTCCACTATGTATATTAGTTAGACCATTTGTAATAATAATACGACAACAAAAAATGGAAGAGCTAGGTTATTCATTATGTTATCTCTTGTTTTGATAATTTCGTATGTGTTTCATTGTGTTTGTAACTTTTGTATTTTATTGTTTTTGTTGTTTTATTTCATTTCTACCTACAATTTAACTATTTTGACCCTAAAACAAACACCTAAACTTTAAATAAGACCAAATAGCAAATGTTTTATCTCTTTTTAGGAAAAATGATATTTCTATATGTTTTGTACACAAATCACAACAATTTGTGATTTTCGGGCTGACATGCAAAAACAAAAGGTCACGTGACTTTATAACTTTATAACTTTACGTCCGATTTTCAGGAAAATTGTTTTAAATGCGTAAGACTCGAAAGAAAAAAGTCATGAAAGGAAACTTTTATATCAGCCGCGGTTCCGGAGTAGTCGCTAAATTACTACACGGGTTGTGTCAAATACCCCCCCCCCCCCTACCCCAGTTAAAATAGGGTTAAATCGTAATTTTGACACACAATAGAAGTGAAAAAAGTGAATTAATACATTCAGTGTGGATGTCACACGCAAAAACGCACACACGTGTGTCTGCAGGCGCAAAATTGATAAAAGTTCAAAAGGTCTGAAACTTGTAGTAAACTGGTCCAATACTAAGTATTTTGACCATTTTAAAGTTTGCTGCACGCATGGCCATGGTTGGTGACTAAACGTTTACCCATGACGCCAAGTTTATAAGCATCTCAAATATCATACAGAAATGGCAATGTGTGACAGAAATATGGTCAATAATAGAAATTCATGAAATGTCACCTTGATGATGTCATGCATCAGTGATCAAAAAAATCTTTTCGTTAGGATCAATAATCATACATATGGGACATGTCATGAAAATGTTATTGTCATTAACCGTGTCCGTCATGAGATATGAAATTGAACAAAATCCATACAGAAAGAAAGGGGGAAAATAGATTCTGATGAAATCAATAGGTGGCAAATCACTTAATAATGATAATAGTGGATTTTAGTGTAGCATTCATGTCTGTCAATCTTGACACTTGTGGCGCTCCACACTTGCAGCCATAAATATAAAGTGACACCATCAGGTTGCAAAGTTTGTATTAATCATTCTTTCTTTCCTCAGGATTTATCTGGAATCAGATGTACACTATCCAAGAAGGACATTACCACCATCAGACTACCCTCAACAGCATGTTGGCAATACATCAGATTCTGTATATCAATTCTCTCAGACAGAAGGTTGCAGTAGTCTGAGCAGGCCTCGTAAGCGGCAAGCTCCTTCTACTCAGCTAAGAGCTCCACAGGATGATCCTGAAATTCCAGAGAAGCAATCAAAGTATGAAGTCTAGTTGCTATAGTATCGGTAGAGTAAGACAATGTTCCTCTGGTAACACTTCATCTTGACTTTGCATATGCATGATACAGGACTCCACACTAACTCTTTTTTTAATGGTCCAAATTTAACTATTTACAGTCAGTATGCATGAGCCCTGAGTTACAACTTCCAAATTTAAGGGTCGAGACTTAGATTTTGGGTGTATATGTGTCCTGGCTAGCCTGTTGGCTTCGAGCCCTGTATTGATTTCGGCGTAAAAGGGGGTAATTTTCGGCGATGTTTGTCAATGTTTAAATATTTGTAAAAAGACTGTCTTCTTCTTTTCACCTTCACGAGTACCATCCACTATCTGTTAGTTTATAAATTTCATGAGAGAGGGATCATAATATTGTCACAATGTTTGGAAACTTGTGAAAGGTCTATGTAGAAAGTGGTGGAAAAATAGGATAGGTTTTGTGAATATGTATTCAATAAGCCCAAAACAGAGTTACGGTAGTATCAAGAGCCCATCGCTTACCTGTTTTAGGCAGAAATGGGTCACACAATTTGTATGAACAATTAAGGAAATTGTGTTTTTTCTCTCTTTTAAAAAGAGTTGTTATGGCAGAGTTATGTAAGTTATCAACATGGCCAAAAGTGTTCCCCAAATTTCTAATGAGAGTTAGAAAAAGGGGTAATACGGGTATGTTTTATGCAAAAGAGCAAGAAAGTTTACAAGCAATGTGCCCCCCCCCCCATAATGTTAGCAAACATGTGAATGATTATGTACCTGTGTTCATACGTAGGCTAATTTTTGTGGGTTTTAGGACAATCGCTGGAGATGCGTCTAAGCTCTTTGCGTATCTGTTCGAGCCCCAGCCGAAAGCGAAGATGGAAGGGGAAGACTCAGGGCAGGGGAGCTCCTTTACAGCGGCCAACTTGATCGATGCCATCATCACAAGATCGATCAATCAACCAACAGATGAGGATGTAGAGGTGTCTCCTCGTGGCGGGAGTATGTCGGATAAGTCAGCTAGCAATCATGGCTCTGAGAGCATGAGCATGAGAGGTGAAGGCTCACCTGTGCCATCGTCTTCAACCAATGAGGAACAAAGGAAGGTTCCTGAACCTCCAACTCTCATAGCAGACTCCCCTGTAAGGTCAGTACAGAACGTCGAACCCTCACACCCCCCCCCCCCCCCCCCCCCCCCCCCCCTCCTGAGGACGATTACCCTCAAAAATTACCCCCTTGGATTATCACCTCTCTGAAAAAATATTCTGCTTTTATTTAAAACCAACTTATTATCATCGAAAATATCATCAGGGTACACTTCCCCCTTAATTTAATGAACAGGGGGTGGGGTGTATTTTTCCTCTGGTGGTTGTCCTAGGGGTATTTCAGTGTTGGGGTGGTTGTCCTGGGGGGGGGGGGGTAATTTAGCGAAGGTTTATTGTCCTTGGTGGGGGGGGGGATAGTTTCCGGGGGTAATTGTCATAATCCCCCCCCCCCCCCCCCCCATGATGTTTCATTTCATTTCATTTATTTTCCATTAAAATTCAAAATAAAATACATAACAAATTAACAGCAAAATCGGAAGGACCCCAAGAAAAGCAAAGCTTGTGAGAATGGGGCCCTGTACAAAGGTAATCATACAAGCATATTATTATAACAAATATTGTAAAACTTATCAAAACAAACATACACCCACCCTCATTCATTCATTCACATGCACACAGACACACCAACACACACCGCAGGCAGAACATTGTACAGAAAAATTGATTTTAGAGTAGCACTCATGTCTGTCAAAATTTGAAACTCAAGGCGCTCCACACTTACACTCATAAATATAAAAGGACATCATCGGTTGCAAAGATTGTATTAATTCTTCTTTCATTCCTCAGGATTGACCTGGAATCAGATAGAATACTTAACAAACTATCGAAACACATGCCTCCCAGGTCTTACGCAACGCTATGCACCAAACTTGGCATCGGCTACAACCAAGCTAACAACATCCTAGCCAGGTTTAACATGGACTACCAGAGAGCAACGAGGGATTGCTTGGCACAGTGGAAGACAAGGACTGGTGGTAATATGGCCCAGCTTCAGGCCATCCTTGTGGATGCAGAGGTTGGAGATTTAGTGAAGTATATAGAGTAATCATGCGAAGCTTCCAACTGGGGCAATATGAACTCTTAAATGTGACACTGTGTTCAGGCTTTTGTTCAAAATCGCAGGTTTATCAAAGGAACCGTGAAATGACACCTGGCTGAAATTCTTCTAAGAGAGTGCAATACAGAATTTTGGTATTAGTAAAATATTGTGTCCTTCACAAGAAGCCTGGAACACATATCATTTTAAATAGTTGACTTTAAGTGAAGGATATTTCCTTGTGAGGCTGACAGATAGATATATTACGATTATTCCGTTTCACTAAATTTGGACATGCCTTAAGCATATTATTGTTAGCAATAAAATACCATAATTTCAAACAAACATGTATGTGCTTATTATTTAAATATGCTATCCTGTTTGGTTGAAAATGAAAGAAGCCCCAGTATGCAATATTGACCATGAGGTTGTTTTGTATTGTAATTGTTATTTTATTAAGTATTTACAGTACCATATTGTACTTAATTCTGTTCAGGGTCACTCAAGTTGAGGATACACAGTTGGCTCCCAAAAGAAATTCATTTTACCCAGATTTTCTCAACTGCACTCATTCCTATCAGGAGTCACTTGTCTCAGAGTGATTAGTGATGTATATACTATGTATATTAAACAGAGACCATGTTTGTCTATCTTCCTGAAGTGAAAAGTTGGCAGGAATGTATGTACAATTCAGGGATAATTCCAGTACTTGATTATGTTTTTGTTTTTTCTTTGTCTTCTATTTTTAACTATCAGTAGATGTGTACCAAGTTTTGTGTGCCTTATGCTTTGTAAATACTATAAACAGAGACATAATTTGTCTATCTTCCTGAAGTGAAAATTTGGCAGGAATGAGTGAAATAGTGATAATGTATACCAGGCCCAACTGGACATGTATGTACAATTCAGGGATTATTCCAGTACTTGATTATGTTTTTGTTTTTTCTTTGTCTTCTTCTATTTTTAACTATCAGTAGATGTGTACCAAGTTTTGTGTGCCTTATGATTTTGTATATGCTATAAAACAGAGACAAAATTTGTTTATCTTCCTGAAGTGAAAAGTTGGCAGGAATGAGTGAAGTAGTTTATATCTGGCCCAACTCTACATAATAGTAATAATAATAATATTTAATTTGTATATAGCGCTTCATACAAATGTCTCTAAGTGCTTTACAAATATGTATGTACATCTACAATTCAGGGATTTTTTTCAGTACTTGATGTTTTTGTTTTTTCTTCATCTTCTTCCATTTTTAACTATCAGTAGATATGTACCAAATGTTGTGTGCCTTATGCTTTGTATATACTATAAACAGAGATAGAATTTGTCTATCTTCCTGAAGATAAAAGTTGACAGAATGAGTGATATATTTATATTTAATTCAGGGATTATTCCAGTACTTAATAGGATTGTTGTTTTTCTTCTTCCATTCGTTTTAACTATCGGGCCTCTGATTAGATGTGTACCAAGTTTTGTGTACCTTATGCTGAAGGCCTTATTGTTTGATCTTATAGTTTTCAAGTTTACAACCTTGTACTTATGATATGCAAAGAATACCAAATTAACTGAAATTAAAATTTCATTACATTTGAAATATGTTCATAACAATCATGTTTGTGCTTACCATGTTTATGTGTACCGAGTATGTGCCAAAGATTAAAGTATTTCTTGTATTTCTTATTCTGAATCTGAATTTAGTATTTATTAATAAGGTTTGAATCCTGAGGGAGAGTGGGTAGGAGGAAGGGGAGGACGGGAGAGGGAGAGATGAGAGTGGAAGATAGAGGGAGGGAAGAGAGTGAGGGGGAGGATCAAGGGAGGAAGGGAGAGAGAGAGATGAGGTGCATGAGAGTGGGAGATAGAGGGAGGGAAGAGGATGTATAGATGTGTAGGGAAAGAGATGGAGGGGGTATCAATTTACAGTGAATGAGAGAAGAAAGGGGAGGTTTAGAGCATATGATACGAGAGGTGGAGATGTAGAGATTAGAGATGGATAGCCAGTGTAAATATCATATCCTTAATACAGGAGTTACATACTAGTTATACTTAGGAGGCTTAAAATGACAATAGTTACAACCAGGTTATGTGTTCTAAGAGAGCGCTATCAAAGCTCTTCATTTACTACATGTATTTTCACTGTTACAAGTCTACCACAAGGTGGCGCTATTTCACTGTTGACTTCAGGATACATTGACTCATCTCGTTACAGCCAGTATGTACCAGTAAGAGGGAAGAAGGAGAGAAAGAGGGGAGGCTGTAGAGATGTTGAAGTAGATAGCTAAATAGACAATGGGACAAGCTTGAAAGATAGATTTAGAGCGTAAGAGAGGTAGAGATATAGCTAGAGATGGATAGCGAAACAGGGAAAGAAAAATGAGAAACAGGGAGAGAAAGGAGGAGTATGTTAGAGGTTTTTTTTTGGGGGGTGGGGGTTGGTACATTCAATGGTAGTGAAGTGGAAGATATGGCACAGGAAAGAGCGAGCAGTTTCTTTATGACGTTGAGTGTAATACAACAGAGATCAGTGCGTGTTTAGCGCGGCATTGCGTGTTTGGGGTCAGGACATTGTATTACGTCGGGCTGGTGCGTGTATAGAATGTTACTATAGATTGAAGTATTTTGTCTCAAACACTCGAAATTCTCTTCAAATCTAGATTTAATGAAATTGTAGTTCAGAGGCATCAGAGCGAATGTTTTCTAACAGTGTCACGAAATTTGTTGTTATAAACGTATGATACATGTATAAATATAGAGATTTTTTTTGTTGTTCAAGTTCACGGTTGGCAATTGGCAAACATTATATGCCAGGAAAAGTTTCTGGTTGTACAATACACGAAAGAGAAGAAAAAAATATCATAGCTCTAAATTTTATGTACGTGTAACCAGATTCCCTTTTCTTTGTTTACATTGTGCAACTGGAAACAAAAGCCACTTCAAGATAATATCAACAGTCTCTGCAATGGGATTCCCAAAATATGCCAATCAAATATATTCGCTGCTACTAGCTCAGATGAGGTTATATTGTATCACTAACTTAGTCGAAACCAAGAGTAACGAACTATTCCGAAACATGCAACAAAAGACAGTTGAGGACCTTCAATGTATTCAAGAAAAATCCAACATCAATAGTAAGTTGCTCATCAAAGGGAAGGTAGGATTTGTTTTGATGCAATTAATAAAAACAATATGAAAGTTATGATTTGTTACTGATCGAGGCTGGATTTCTCTTCATTATGTCTTATCACCCTCATAATACACATCAATTTTCTTCAGGGTTCCCACAGAAATTCGAGAACCAATTCCATGACTTGCCTTGACCCACTTTGCCTTTTCTGATGACCAGATAAGTACCATTTTTATGTGGGTTCATTGCGGCATCCAAGCAACACGCAAATTTGTCAGTTCAAATTGGAAGGCCATAGCTACATACGGCCCACACCCATGATTAATTTCCATGACATTCCACGACTTTTGGATATTTGTTTTCATTTTCCATGACTTTCCAAAAAAAGGTTATTTTGTATGACTTTCCAGGTTTCACCATGAATGTGGGAACCCTCTATTTTGGTGTAATCTGCATTTCAAAAGACACTACCGGATGAGCTGAGTGAAATGGCTTCAAGTAGAAAATATCACACAAAAGATGTTGGGTTTGTTACTTTTTTTTCAAATAGGCTTTTATTCACACTTTACAACAGTTTTACAAAGAACAACTTTATACATCATGCTCGTCTACATCTTTTCATAAAAAGAGCTATTTACATACATGTACATCACTTTATTAATTTACATAATGTTAAACACAGATATTCACAATGATGTCCAATATCCAATATTTGATGGATAACAAAGTCTCCTAATTCTACCACATTACCAGAATATACTTCAATCTATTTCTCTATTGCTCTGTCAAGAATCATGGTGCATGAAAATAATTATTATAAATTCATTACTTTTTTAGGAATCTATAGGCCATCTTAAGTACAAATTCGTCAGCATCTCATTGAAACGCTTGTTTCGAAGGGATGTTGCTGAACTTGGAATTAAGATGGTTTTGTAAAATGAGGCCATGTTTTTTATGAAAAATTTGATTTAACATACCAAGTTTTCATTGCACCAAAGCAGATTGAATTTCGTGAAAATCTAAAGGTCAATGTACTCCATGTTTATTTGTGATTGGTCAGTTATGGTAGTTGGTACACCAACCATAGCTATTTAAAACTGACAATTGTTTCAATATAACACCAGATGTGGGTTGTAAATATCAGTGAGGGGACATGGGGTACTGCTACAGCACACTCATTCAGAACATACTCATACAGTCTGAATTTGACTACATGGACACGGTCAGAGTGTTTGAGATCCCAGAGCTTCATTCTTGCTGCAAAGCAGCCTGCGTCTGATCATTTGCAGTTTGGCTGAACTCACTGCTCCCTGGGAAGGATACTGCCAGGAGGCAGGAGGGTGAAGGACCAATCTTTAAGGTATGGTTTCAGCCTTACATCATGGCCTTTAACAATCTGTCACACAATTAATAATCATATTCACTAGCATGTGTGATTCATACCCAGATTTGAAACAAACATTCATATTTGAGGAGGCTCAGGGGTAGAGCAGTGGTCTCGTCTCTGGAAGGTCCCGGGATCGAAAGCAAGTCATTGCGCGTGTGCCCTTTGATAAGGCACTAATTCTCAGTACCATAGCAAGCCCCTCGGATAGTCCTTAATCCGTCTGTCCCCTGGTTGTTTACATACAAGCATAAACGCTCCTTAGCTTTCTTAGCAGTCAGGCAAACAAACAAACCGACAAAGTTTTATAGAAGGTTTTGCATTATACATCTTTGCGCTGCCTGTAGCCTGTACCAATCATCTCCCATTTACTTTTCTTTTTTTACAATCATATTCATTAGCATTTAATACCAATATGTTTATTCACATCTCTTTGCATGACAATCTTATCTTTCAGCTTTCCCCGGAAGTTTTGCTCCACTACCCCTATTTTAAACTCCTATAGTAATCTGCATACTTCTTTTCCAACATTGCTGTTAGGCTTAGCCTATAGTCTGTGTTATTCATACCCCAAACTTTTATAATCTCGATCGCAACTACTTTGGAAAATCAACCTAAAGCAATTTCAATAGCTGTGGGTCTCCTATTGAAATGTGTGATCATTACAACGACGTACTACATACCGGTAATCAGAACATGATATCTATGGCCGGATGTACAATGGGGTATTGAAATTCCCCTTGTGTTGGTTTCTCAAAAATAGATGCGATCGTGTTTATCCCTTTTAATTATCATATTCATTTGCATTTCCAATGGGTTTATTCATATCCCTTTGCATGTTAGTCTTGTCTTTCAGCTTTGCTTAAAGAAGGTTTTGCTCCACAACCCCTACCCTGACATCCATCTGGCTTCTTGAAAATAGATGCGATCGTGTTTATCCCTTTTAATAATCATGATCATTCGCATTTCCAATGGGTTTATTCATATCCCTTTGCATGTTAGTCTTGTCTTTCAGCTTTGCTTGAAGAAGGTTTTGCTCCACAACCCCTACCCTGACATCCATCTGGCTTCTTGAAAATAGATGCGATCGTGTTTACCCCTTTTAATAATCATGATCATTTGCATTTCCAATGGGTTTATTCATATCCCTTTGCATGTTAGTCTTGTCTTTCAGCTTTGCTTGAAGAAGGTTTTGCTCTACGACCCCTATTTTAAACTTCTATAGTAATCACAATCTTTTATAATCACCATCCCATCTACTTTGGAAAAATCAACCTAAAGCAATTTCAATAGTTTTAATAATCATATTCATTTACATTTCCAATTGGTTTATTCATATCCCTTTGCATGTTAGTCTTGCCTTTCAGCTTTGCTTGAAGAACGTTTTGCTCCACAACCCCTACCCCGACATCCATCTGGCTTCTTGAAAATAGATGCAGTCATTTTTATCCCTTTTAATAATCATATTCATTTCCATTTCCAATTGGTTTATTCATATCCCTCTGCATGTTAGTCTTGTCTTTCAGCTTTGCTTGAAGAAGGTTTTGCTCCACGACCCCTACCCTGACATCCATCTGGATGACCTCGTTCTTCAGACGCTGGAGAGCTTGCTTGATCTTCACCAACGGAGCTGCAAGATAAATAAATAAATAATAAATTAAAATAATAATAATCTGGGTTTACATAACACTTAAAGGCATTGTTTAATAATGTTAAATTTAAGATGCATGGCCCTACGTGTTATCAGTGTCTGTGATACAGTGTAATATTGAAGCAAAAAAAAAATCGCGCTTCAAAATGATCAAGAATAGCCTCAAAAAAATAAAAAAATCTTTGAGTGACCGGTTTTACCATACTCGTTTTCCTCAATAGACTGTAGTGTTAGGAAAAACCTTTAGGAAGACGCAAAATTTGGTTTCGATTTCAAATCATAAATATCTTGATAATTAGACACGGGATCGGCTTGTACAAGTCATTGGGTTCCTGACTGACCTTAAGGTTTATAATTATCATTGCAGCTTGAGCTAAATCCAGGATTTTGTTTCAGAATCTGAGCGCTTTACAGATATTATTACCTCAATCATCAGATTTATTCACACAAAATTATATGGTAGGAATACTCCCCGGGGAGTATTCCTACCATATAATCACTGTGAGGGCATATGGCAATTACTAACACAACAGCTTTCGTCATCCTATCAGTTCCCCATTTCTCTCCTGGGTAAGGAGTAGCAAATGTAGATTAACACCTTGCCAAAGGACGTTAATGTTGAGTCAGGTATCATTTCAAGTTAAGTGCTTAAACCGCTCGACTAAGACACTTCCATATAAATAATGAAATTAACTAATTTTTTTTGTTGAACAAAAAACATAAACAAATCAACACATTGCTGTTTTAGAATGTGCAGGTGTACCTCTAAGCCAGTGTGTTCTTAAAGACACATATAAGTCAGCTCTCATGGGGAATTCGACACCGTTTGGGTGTTTACCCAATAACAGGTGTTGTCAATCACCAGAGTTAGCCTTCAGTTTTATGACCATTAGACCTTAGGTAATGCTTTACTTTTCCCTCACCCGAAGACTCTCATGCTCTCCGAGAGATTAGGGGGTTATTCTTGACTGGCCTACGGGTCTGCTGTATGCAGATTTGTACTCCCATTAATGGTATTTCCACCAAGTCTGGTGTCAGGGAATTATGACCTTCTGCACATGGATACTGACGAGTGACTCCCTTTAACATAGAAAGGTGGCAGCTCTCCTCCACATGGGCCTCCAATTAATATCCTATCTGAGGGACAGAGTGTTTTCAAGTGTACCTCACTGTGTCTATGGGCCAGGGGAGGGGCATGTTAACACATAATGCACGCTTCAATGCTCTGCCTGAGCTTGATTCATATTCAATCTATTGTTAAACAGACAGACACCCTACCAAATAAACTTTACTCGCCTCCTCAAACCTCTAACAGAAGTTTAAAAAAGAAAGTTCAACTTACATCCGTCGGTCATGCTTGACCCCCTCTCTTCCATCTCTTGTTTTATCCGTTCCAATTCTTCTGTCACTTCAGCAAGTTGTCTCGTTCGTTCTGTCACCCCGCCGCTAGCCTGCCTGTACTGTTCCTTCACCTGTACAACAGTAACAAATGTAAGATGGTAATATGAGGTAATATGACGTTGATGTGAAGGTGATTAACAACAGTAACATGAAGGTAACATTATAGTAAGAAAGTTAGATGAATGTAATATAAAGATAACTAGCTGGTTCTTTCTGTCACTCATCCACTAGCCTGCCTGTACTGTTCTTTCATCTATACAATAGTCACCAAATTAAGGTAAATGAAGATAATGTGACATTAATGTGAAGGTGATATAACAGCGACTTAAAGGTAACATTATAGTAAGGTGAATGTAATATGATGGTAATATGAAGGTAATATTAAGATAATCATCTGGTTCTTTCAGTTCCCTCTACCATTAGTTTGCCTTTACCGTTCCTTCACCCGTAAACTTGACAAAAGTAAAAAGGTTAAAAAAACTGTGACGGTGACGTAACAGACATATCACAGCAAAATGATACTAGTGAGAAGATTATATGAAATAACTTGATGATAACATGAAGGTAATAAAACAGTACGGTAATACAAAGAGAATGTAAAAACACAAAGGTAATATGGTGGTAATTTAACAAACTAATATAAAGGTAAATATGACTATAATTTCACCGTAAAATGAAATTGATAATGAACATGAATGTGTTAGAAAATTTGACAGCATATTGAATAAAAATATGAAGGCAAATGTACCATGATAGTACCGAGAAAGTAATACAACAAGAATATGCTGGTACCATGGTGTTACTAAGAAAGTAATACAACAGTAATATGAACATGAACATGATGGGAATTTCAGTGATATGATGGTAAGATGATGGTACATTAACTAGTTGTAACATAAGTGCTTCAACAGGGATTCAAACCCAATACCTTGTGGTTGGCATTGCGAAGACTTATCCACTAGACCACAACACCTCTGCAGACTTACCTCGGCTAAACCATCTTGTGTCCCTCTGAAGTCCTGTAGTAGATGCTCAAGCTGGTTGTTGATGTATTTCTCTCTGCTCCCTATCTTCTCCAACGTCCTTGTGATCTCCTTGTGCAGTTTGTCAAGGTAACCCTGATAAATTATGAATATGGAGGTGATATCAAGGAATTCCCTAAGCAACAAAGTAAAATCTGTCCCTCACTTGCCGTGTTTAAAGCCCCACTGCACAACTTATAGCTACTTGTGCCCTCTATATAGCAAACAATGCCTAATTGGTGACCGCTGGTCCCCCATGATCCCCTTTTTCTTATGTTAATTGAGAGCTGATTTGATAAGATAACCACCTGTCAGTGACTACGCTGGGTGGCCCAATCCCTCCTGCCTAAAGTAGTGCAGGCGGGCTTTAAAAGATTTTTTTTGTTTTGATTTAAAAAAAAGTTAATATTGTTTTTTTTTAATATTCTTTATAAATACTTAATTTTCAACTGATTTATATTGCCATTTACAGTATGAATCCTAGTTGATAAGTAATTCTTGTGCTTCTTAATAATATCTTAAATGCCTTTTTTTTAAATATACCGGGTAGATATATATATATATACATATACAAATATCATATTTTGTGTAATGGTGATAGCCATTGACAGGCCTGTGGCCTTTGCAAATGCAACCATATTTGTATTCGTTTGTGATTTATACTTGTTAATTTTCTCTTTTACATGTATATGTTGTTGTCATTGTGATTGTTCTTTTTATTCAACATTAAGGCTGACAAACTCCTACAATCTTGCTTTGAAGTACTCTTACCTTGGTCTCTGAGAGAGCCGTCTCAATCCCATCCTTGTGTAGATGCATCTGATCCACGTGTGTTCTCCAGTCCTTGTTATCTGTTCTAATGTGGACCTTTCAAGGAAATAATAACAATGATAATAATAATAATAATACATTTTTGATGATGATGATGATGATGATGATGATGATGATGATGATGATGATGATAATAATAATAATAATAATAATGTTGTTAAATCATGCCTTTATTTCATATAAAAGGAATACATGTGTACATTCAAGACCAGGTCCATGTTCCCTTTCCGAAACCATGGCAGGTCGCACTACATATAAAACATATACAAACAATATTGCATTACAGTTACAAATATATATCAATCATGCATAATAACAATTATATATTAATCATGTATAATTAATCATTGATCAATATACATTACATTCATATATCAATCATGTATAGTAACAATTATTAATCGTGCCTGCATTAATCATGCATAGGTTGGCAACAAAAATTAATTAAGGGGATTATGATTTTCTGAACATGTGGGTAAAGGCTCGGAGTAAGAAACGATGTAAGAAAATGTGAAAGAGATGGGAAAGTAGAGGGTACATTATAGGTTGGAGATAAAGTATAAACGAGTGTAAACAAGTCATTCCACTTGGAATGGACAGAGTGGAAGAAAAGGAGAAAGTAGGGGGGGGGGGGGTAAAGAGAGAAGAGGGTAGAAAAAGCAAGCAGATGGAGTAAAGGAGGAGGTTGGAGAGGTAGGCGAGGAAGAAAACTTTAGGAAGAATGAGAGAGAGGGGGAGAAGATTTTTCCCAGCTTTATCTCAGCTGCCATAATAGGCCACTAAATCATTCAAGGAATTACTTCCTAACCCATTTCCGTCACCTGGGGGAGAGTGGCAAAGTTCTGGAAAGTTCACGCAAGGAAACTCTCTGGTTTTAAAGTACTCTATGTTGTAATACGGTCAGTAATGGAGGCAATATGGGACAGCCCATTCATTTCAAAGACGATCGTACCTTTAGGGATGGGGTCACTCTCTCGACCTCTAACCTCCACTCGTTAGCATCAACCGATGACTCCATGATCTCCTCAGGTCTGGAGCTCTCTGCTGTTTCCTGTCAATGGGTCAAAGGTTAATAATGTAAAGATTAATAATGTATACCGTAGTGTATATTCATGCCACTTCAATATAACTGTTTGGTTACATATTCAAATTTCATTCAAATTTCATGCATACTTCTTATAAACAAAGGTTGTTCTTGACAACCTGAAATCTTGCCCGAGGCTTGCAAGATATAGCAACAAGTAATGTATGCAGACTGGATTCCAAGTACTGTAGTTCATTTAATAATAACAGGTTAGTGGAATAAGTCATCTCTAGGCCCCAAGGAAAGAAGCACCCATACAAATTGAATATGCTAGTAAACCGGTCCATTGTATAAAAACAAGTACCGGTATATCTGCTTGAATACTCCATAATTCTACAATGCAAATTACATGTATTATTTAAGTGGACAGAATGTTTACTGCAAATTATAAGTTAAACATCATTTATTGAAATGAGTTGATGACACAGGAAAGAGAAAGTGTTCTCATTTTATTCAAAAAATCATCCTGCTTATTAAATTTATATTTTATCGATGTGACTCAACAGTACCTGTGAATCATCAATCAATGCATATTTTATAATATCAGTTAATTTATACACAACATATTTTACATATTATTGCTGTTGTATTTTCACATTAATGTGTGTGTTTCTATTCCATAGAACAGAAGAAAATGAAAGCCTAACTATTTAACTATGATAAAATATAGTACCGGTATTTTAAACAGTAAAACATACAGGCCTGAAATTATGATGGTAGTTTAAACTTAAACCATAGCTTAAAATAATGATTTAAGGACTTTACCGCCTATAGTATAAAGGTGCTTTTAAAGACAGATATAAATGGGCTCTCGTGGAGAATTTGACATAGTTTGGGTGTTTACCCAATAACACGTGTTGCCAATCACCAAGATGTGCCTTCGGTTTTATGACCAACAGGCTTTATAACGCTGTGTCTTTTCCCTGGTGGAAGAGTTATTATCTGACATTTACATCACCCAAAGACTCTCCGAAAGGCGAGGGGGTGTTTCTTGATTGGCCTACAGGTTTGCTGTGTGCAGACGGGGGTGTACACCCATTGATTGTATTTCCACCAAGTCTTGTGTCAGTGAATTATGACCTCCTGGCTTTAATTAGCACCATCAAGAATCCGCTGGAGCCTTAAAACCTTGAATAAAGCAGGTACAAACCTTGTTCGTTTGAAGATTCCTAAGCCCTTCCAGATCAAGAAAACTTTCTTCTTCTTCTATATCTTCTTCCTCCTGATAGAGAGAAGAAAAGAAAGACAAAGTTTATGATGATATTTGATAATAATCATGATAAGGAAAATGAGCATGATGGTTGTTCTTAATGTTGACATTTCAATTTCTCATAATAAATGTCGCGAGACATTGATGTGCATGCGGCCTACAAAACTCTGTCTATTCCTACCTAACCTAAATTGTTATACTTATGATTGCAGCATTAGCAAAGTCATTATTTTATTGTAGGAGAAGAGGCAAAGTTACAGACTCTTTTTAATGAACAGAGATAAAGATAATACAACCTTTAACCCTTACTATACTGGGCTATTTTGAGCACCTCGTGACTGTGGGGGGGGGGGGGGGGCTGGGAGGCCCCCCCCCCCCCCCCATGATCTCGGCCGTTGAAAGTCTGATGAACACGAAAATGTGCAGGTTTGTAGATATTTACGTAAGGAACAAGATGGTATAATTTGTTTTTTTCTAATATGAAAATTTTTGTCGTTATGCATTTTACAGAAAACTCTACATATTTGTCTGTAGACTTGTGAAGAATGTTGAAAATGTATTGAACAAAATATGTTTCCTTCATCGCAAATTCATGAGGTTAAATTATTTTTTTGATATTTGAAAATGCAAAGGTTAATTTGCAAAAATTATGAATACGCATTCATGAATATCAAATCTGGAAATATACAGGGAACTAGAATCATTACAAAAATTGTCAGATTCCACTTTTTGAATGTTAATTGAAACTCATTATTCAAATGAAACTCCTTTTCTAACACAAAATAGTTATTTTGATGTGATTAATAATGATAATTTATGCAAATTTGATGTGATTTTCAAATATTTATTTTCTTTTGTATTTTATTGTTTTTTATTTCTTATTATATCTATTGTTTTATTTCTAACGTATTCTTTTGTTCTGGAATACATCAAGTTAATTTGAGAAATATATAAAAGCAATTTGATATCAATTCATATCTCCCACTTAGGACATGTACATGAATATATGCAATTATAGCATATTTTTGATGACATGCGCATACTAATTGTTATGTAACACCTTACAGGTATATCCGATTTCGACGAAAATGGTATCAAAATGTGCGTAAGACTTGAGGAAAAAATTCATGAAACGACAATTCAAAATTCCAAGCGGTTGCGGCGCAATCTCCGAAAATGTCGAGAGGGTGGGGGCCTGGGAGCCCCCCCCCCCCCCCTCGACAGTACAGTAAGGGTTAAATCATCCTGTTTTTAAACTTTGCGAGCGAGCGAAAGAAGTGAGGAAGAAAGACTCATTAACATCTTCAAAATGCTTCTTCCCAGTGAAATTAAAAACTGTAGATGTTTCTAATATTCAGTTTTCATGAAATCGACGTTATTCCATCAACATTTTAACAAAAATATATAACAAAATTTTTCTAGTGGCACCCCTAAATGTCTTGCGGCACCCTGGTTGAAATACGCTTTACTAGATGGTCAAAGTTTGAGGGGGTAGATTGACCAGTCCGGGAGGGGATATACTCAGGGGCGTCTCCAAAGGGGGGGGGGGGGTGTGGGGGTGCGACACCCCCCACCCGTCAGGATATTGTCGGTAAAATTGCGCTGCCGTCGGGAAAAAAGAGAAAAGGGGGAGGGAAAAAAGAGAGGGAAAGGGAAAGAAAAAAAAAAGGAAAAGAAAAGAAAGAAAGGAAAAGAAAAGTAAAGAAAGGAAAGAAAAGAGAAGAAAAAAGGGAAAAAAGTAAAAGAGGGAGGAGAGGAAAGAAAGGAAAAGAAAGAAAAGAAAGAAAAGGAAAAAAAGAAGAAAAAAGAAAGAAAGGGGAAACAAAAGAAACGGGGGTTAAAAGAGAGGAGAGAGAGGGGAGGTAAGAGCCTGAGAGAGAAGGAGTGGGAGTAAAAGAGAGAGGGGGTTGTTGGGTGGAGTCGTCTCGTCGAGGGAGCAAGAAAGACACGGGTAAATATGTTGCTGTGTCGGGTCAGCTGTGTCGGTATTCTTGCTCGATCCTCGTGTAAAATATCAATGCAGAAGTTTGAAGTTGGTGAGATGTATATTGTCGGTCGGCCGACAAGTTTTTTTTCCCTACGAACTGTGACTTTTTATCCGCTGTGACGACTTCGAGAGTGACTACAACTACACTACTTGTATTTTCTCGAAGTTTCACTTTCCTATAATATCAGCTAAAGAAATCAGAGGTTTAAAATTTTCGGGGAAACTAAATTCAAACAAAGAGTCAACAACGGTACGACGAATTATCTTCCTTTCTCTATACTTTGATGAAACGCCAAAAATTCCTCGCTTCCGCACGGGAGGGGAAAACTTCATTTAGACGAGTCGAGAACGGTACAACGAATCGTCTTCTTTCTCTAATAATTTAAGGAAACGTCAAAGCTTCCGCGCTTCGCGCGAGAGGGGAAACTGAATTCAGATAAATAGAGCTTGATAAGAGTCGGAAACGGTGCAACAAATCGTCTTCTTTCTATAATAATTAAATCAAACGTCTAAGCTTTTCGCGCTTCGCGCGAGAAGGGGGAAACTGAATTCAGACAAGGATTAAGAGTCGAAAACAGTACAACGAATCGTCTGCTTTCTCTCATAATTTAAGGAAACGTCAAAGCTTCCGCGCTTCGCGCGAGAGGGGGAAACTGAGTTCAGACAAATAGGGCTTATTAAGAGTCGAAAACAGTACAACGAATCGTCTGCTTTCTCTAATAATTTAAAGGTAAAGAACAGTATTGGAAACGCCCAAATTTCAAAAATGAAATGGAAGCTCTTATTACCATTCATGTGAAAGAATATGTTTTGACTAATACATGATGATACAAATTTTGCAGGGAAACCGCCTACTAATTGATATATTTGGTAAATTAGTTTATCTTCTGGTGTGTGAGAGATAAACGCACGTGTCGCGCACGTGTGCGTAGTCCCATATTTCTGTGTACAGTGCTTGTAACTTTACGAAGCCTGGGCCAAATTTCTTATCATTTTGATGATTCCAGAACCTTGCAGTACACACCAATACT
>JAVYIG010010763.1:0-66413 GCA_035222895.1 Strongylocentrotus droebachiensis
CCCTTACTATCCAACCCCAAACAAAACCCCTGCCATCTGCAACACAGATGCACACTTACATACGTGTACACACCACAATAACACACACACACAGACAAGAACACACATATACACCTCTACAGCCCCCCCCCCCCACACACACACACACACACGCGCGCGCGCACACATACCAAGGTTACCTGCTCACATTCATATCAACCTCTAGTTCTTCCCAATTTTGTAAATGCAACAGCAACCTTGATTGCCAAGTTATTTTCATTGGAAGATTACCCTCTTCCTGAGTTTAACAAACTTATGACAATATTCACACATTTAATTCAATTCAAGTTACCCGACAATCCTAAAAATATATTTCACAATTACATATCCACAAACTCTACTAAATCAAAGTGTTTAATAATAATATATACCGTACATACTGTTTTTTCTCCCATAATTTTCATTTTGTTTTCATTCTATATCATTTTATTTCATTCAATATCAAAACAATATAAATAATTCTTCAAATTACAATTCTTTTTCTTCATAAATAACATAACTAAAATAAACTAATAAATGTACAATTCATAAATTACGTTAAAAAAAATGATTGAAATCAGTAATAATATAACATTAATATGAAGGCCATTATGGAAAGTTTCTGAATTTGTGATTAGTTTTTATGAGTTTGCTATTTTTCATTTCATTTCATTTTATTTCATTCGTCATATAAAAACATACTTGATTATAACATTGATATTTACAGATAAGTAAAGAACATACAAATAACATAACGAAAGATAAACATACAAATAAAATATATATACGAATGAGGAACCAGTTAAATGAATAACCAAGATTTGTCAATGCACACATACTCTTTGAAAGTAAGCATTGATTCATGTAAAAAGCATTTTTTTAAATTGTACTTGTTTGTCTGCGTTTGTGTTTTTAAAGTTGCATTACCACTAAATGATGCATTATTAATCCCAAGCACTTTGATAGTCTGCAGGTACAGACTATAATTTGAAAATTCATCACGATTACTAAAGGCTTGAGCAGAGCTTAGCTCTGTCAGTCTGGCTGTGCTAAATACTAGTCTGCAAGCACAAACTAGCTAAATACCCGGTAAAACTGGAACCCACAGTGACGAACACAGTCAATCACTGTGAATTGCACGTTTGGTAGTTAAAACAGTGGGTTAAAGACTGCATTGGAAGATATAGTCTGAGTTAATAAAATTAAAATTGTAAGTTACGTCCGCAGTGATATACTTCCCATTTCTCAAGTTTTTCACAAATGAGCATTATTGATGTACTGTAACCACATAACAGCCACATTCCTTCTATGTGGTCACATCGTGTACAGGAAAATTAATGATATGCATTATGCAACCATTGAAGAAAACAACAAACAAACAAGTAAACAAAGAATAAGATAATGAAATACATGTATAATAAATTAGAAGCAAAACATAATTAAAGAATACATAAACTTTTATATGATTAGCCTACTTTGCACTTATAATCCATTGTACTTTGGTAATTGTAGTAATCAAATTGAGCTCTTATTAAAGCCCCTCGTCTTTTTTTAATAATTATTATAAACTTGATATTCTCCCTCGATTTGTATGTTACGTTGTGTATATTCCTAAGAACAGACAGGTACATTGCACTGGTGGGCTCATAACGACAATGTACTGTTTTATTCAATTGTTTGGTGTTGATTTATTGTTTTCTTTTGTTGAATGGTATGCCCCCTTATACATATGCATTCCCACCTTGACCTCATAATCTCCCATCCACGACCTTACCCAACACTGATCAAGACATGCAAAAGTGCAACTCTAGTAGTGAATTTCAGGGGAATTTCAGGAGTATAAGTATGTAATGTTGTATATATAATAGATGCATTTTCTCTAGTCCTCAGTATCACTAAAGTGAGGCTTCCAGCTACAAATGAATTAGAGTCATTTAATCATTAAAATATTTTTTGATAGTCTTTTTCTAAAGATAAGGAAAATATATATGGATTGGAACGTCTGCAATGCTGGAAAGGGATGATGACATGGAAGTGATCACAAATTAATCAATAACACTACACATGTATACACAATTGACACAAAAACACATCGAATTGTACTGACTTTTGTTAAAATGTAAATAATTCATGAACATTTGATAATTACACACTTAACTTGAATTTCAGGAGTATAAGTACCATATGTAATGTTCGTATTAAATAGTTTCTCCTTTACTGTAGAAAGGAAAGAACAGTCTGAATGTAAGTAACATTAGGGTAAATATATTTATCATGACCAGTGCAAGCAGATCCAAATGCATTTTAAGTTTGAAAAAATAATGTTTAAACAATTTCCCTTCAATTGTAGCTAATCAGTAACATGTATAGGAATGTACAGTGCAGATATGATCAATTTGATACTAGTTTTTAGTTAATAATATGAATTTAAAGATCGATTTTGTCTTGCAAAAAAAATCACCTTACAAGATGAAAGCCTTAGCTGCATATTCCAACCTGAAATCATGTCATCCATTGAATTACAAAATTTTTACAGGAATTTTGAAACATTCCATATGATATAAAAAAAAATATATGAATATGCCCTAGCTTGCACCTCTGCCTTGTGCGACAGATTTGGTGGCCTTATATTGCAAAAAAGTTACAGTAAAGCTAACAAAATATTAATAATGATAAATAAAAATTGTCTTTACTTTGAGTGTTTGATATAATATATATGTACTGGATATGTATGATATATAATGGCCTACTCCATCACCCTTTTTTCTTTTCTTTCATTTCAGGCATGACCATAAGTATTTGGAAATGTACTGACGATTAAGACAAAACAAGAATGCTATAATGTTTCGGCGAGAATGTCATTAATGACACTCTCCCTGATCGTTTCAAGCTTTCTGTAATGACGGATAATCTCAGAATTTTGGCTTCCTTTAATAGAAGTCTTAAGGATCCAGTTTATTATGCAATTAATGCTTCAGGAACGTAAGAAAACAATAACAACTGTTTGTCATGTATGGAGGAACTGCTAAAAGGGTATGGTATGAGCATGAGCATATTTTAATAATCCTGTCTAACTTGATGAGTGTTGCATATGAACCAATACGTTCCACACCTCCATTGTCAATCAGTTTCATCTGATCATCAGCTTCTTCATCTGCTGAATGTATAAATATAATTAAATGATCAAGTGAGACCTCAAAAAAAAAGATCACATGAAGAGCAAATGAGTTCATAATGGAAGGTTAATGTAGAGTGTAATTCACCATGTATTGGAAAGGTCCAATTTCAAACATCCCTCCCCCTCTGTCTGTCTCAGTCTCTCCCCATCTCTCTCTGTCTCTCTCTCTCTCTCATTATCTCCTTTCTCTGTCGGTCTCTCTCTCTCTCTCTCTCTCTCAGTTGTTTATTTCAAATGTCAAACACCACTGTGTCAACTTGAAGGAAATAAGTTAGATTGCCTTTATATGTTTAAATGTGGATCATGCATTGCAACAACTTTTTGTAATGACTTCTTGTATATCACCAAAATGCAAATGTATCTTTATCACAACTTCTCATTTCCTGATTTAGACATACTTAAGATTATTTTGGTTCGTACTCTGAATCTAAAACTTGCATTCAACTGAAGTTCCCTGTACTCTTCCAGTGCCTTTAGCTGTTTGCATAATGGAATGCCACTTAATATATACTTCCTTAAGTTCCTTATCATTATCATTATTATTATTATTATTATTATTACTATTATCATTATTATTATAAAAATCATCATTATATTTTCATTTGAACAGAACTTACTCCTATAAAAGCAACACTTTAGAGAACATGGTACTTTCACCAAACAGATAAAAATCAAAGATGCTAAGGTTAATTCTTGTTTTTTAACCATGTATGTACATTACAGATTATAATTACCTGCTGTGTGAGTAACGGCATCTCTGGTAGGTGTAATAGTCTGCTTGCCACTGCTGTTAGCTGCAGCAGATTCCCTGTAGATGGTGACTGACTGGGCTTGCTGAAGATCATGGAAAATGTGTTTGGTCTGTACTTGGGATACTGTGGTGATTTTTCTCTGATCATAAGAGTTGCCTACTTCATTTATTCCTTCAGTAATCTGCGTGGAGCTTTGAGGTTGCTGATCATTTGGAGAGCACATGTAAAGGTGGATTATGGGGGACATCTATCCTGGTTCTTGTGGCCTCAAAGTCTGCATCCTGGGGTCGCTCATTGCCATTCTTTCTGTGTGTAGTTTTAAACAAAGAACTGACATTACTAAATATCAATAACTATTATTTCACTAAGTTAAGTCTAAAGCACTATCAAACATCTTGGCGCTTGGACGGCAAAGGAATCTGAAATGTCTTGGAACTAGTATGCCTAACAAAACAAAATATTTCTCTCAGATTTCATAGGAAGAGATGGTTAAATTATTACATTGCCATAGATGTATTAACGAATTGCAAAGAAAAGCC
Organism: Strongylocentrotus droebachiensis; assembly: GCA_035222895.1. Classification (NCBI taxonomy): domain Eukaryota; kingdom Metazoa; phylum Echinodermata; class Echinoidea; order Camarodonta; family Strongylocentrotidae; genus Strongylocentrotus; species Strongylocentrotus droebachiensis. Next base: position 4,488 of record JAVYIG010010763.1, read on the forward strand.
CCCCTCCCCTCCCCCTGAGGACAAAATGAAAGGCAAAAGTCTTTTTTACTGGCCATAGCAATAACAATTACATGAACATTTTCCATTTTTCCCCCTTTTTTCATCTTCTTCATTTCAATCTACTGAGGATAAATTTAGATACAACTCTGCAAATTTCAATGTGTCTAAATGACATTATATGGTACTTTATGATGGAATAAAACTGAAAGAAAACACACAAACAGTGGAATTCACAATTCGGGGTACCGTATATTATGGCATTGACAAGGTTATTAAGTTCGCCAAAGTGCAAAATTATTATACATGATTTTGTTTTGTTTTGCTTGCTATAGCGTAGGTATCAGGGGGGATTAGCATTTCTAATCAATAAGTGAAATAGCTGTTGGCGCATTTCAGGAGGGAGTAGCTTTAGATTAGTTTGAGGAAATTAAACCAAAAGTCATTTGCCTAATTCACCTTTAATTGGATTTAAAAGACAAAAAACAAACAAACAAATATTAAAGATTCATATTCTGTGTATAGAAACCACAAGATCAAAGATCATTTTCATGTCACTCTACTTGCAAAGATTATGCAGAAACTAAGATCCTATCCTATTCATATAGCACTTCATACTTTGAGATTACCTTAATTGTATTCATTTGTACATAATACTGACTATGACCAATTTCGCCATCCGACTAAGCTGAATCTGATTAGAATTTCATTTCTTCCCCCCTTTAAATTTGCTTGTCAGAAAGACATAAAAATTCATACACATGTCTTTAGATCAACATTATATCATTTTCTCAGGTGCAGAAAAAAAGTATTGTTGAGATTCATCATCATCATCATCTAGTGCCGTCCCTTCGGAAGGGGTTGGTGGCTATGCATCTCCATCGTTTTCTGTCATGAACCCTTGTTCTAACCTCTCCGTAGTTAAGACCAATCCATTTCTTGACATCATCAAACCAAGTGATTCGCTGTCTACCCCTTTCTCGTTTACCCTACACCATTCCTTCCAGCTAGATCTTCTGCAATCCACCTCCTCTCATTACATGACCAACATACACTAGTTTTCTCTTCTGCACTGCGTTAATCAGTTCTCTCTCTTCGTTAGCTTTGTTCAGGACTGCTTTGTTGCTAATTTTCATCACCCAGCTGATTTTTAGCTTTCTGCGGAAACACCACATTTCAAATGCTTCTAACTTTCGTTTTGTTTCTTTGCATCGAGTCCATGTCTCGACTCCAGAGTATGTAGCATCTACAGATTCTGCATCTCAGCTCAAAGTTTATCTTCCTACAATATAATATCTTTTCCATTTTCATGAAGACTGATCTTGCAATTTCAATCCTCCGTTTTATTGGATTGTTACATTTTCCATCCTCTGTGACTGTCTGCCCAATATATACAAACTTGTTTACTTGTTCTATTAATATATCATTGATTTGAATGCTAACACAGGGGACTTCGTTCTTCCACGACACCACCATGGTCTTAGTCTTGGAGACATTAATTGCCATACCAAATTGATCCCCTTTACCTATCCATTCATTGCTTATCACTTCTCATTGTTTGCTGACATTTTCAAATTGAATTAATATTACCCACCTGTTTTGTTGTCAATAAGGTTTGGTAGTGAGCTACCAACATCATCATAGTTTGTCAATTTGGCTTCATACATTCTGTCTGGGTCTAAGGCCTTAAAGATGTATGAATTGTTCCCAGATCTCAGAGTTTTTGTGAACATATTTGCAGAGGCGACCATTCCGAGACCAAGTGTATAGCCTTCAATAGATGTCCATGCACTTTCCTGCCACTTAAGGGTGCCACTTGTGGAACTTGTATCTCCTTCTAAACCCTCAGGCCCGTCAAGGTGTACTTGATCTGAAAAGATTGAACAGTGAATAAATAAAAACCGCATATAGCAAAAGGATTATACTAATTAAAAGTCCCCACAGAATGGTAAGAATAATGCAAATGTTTTATCAAAATATGAATTAATGTGAATCTAAACATATTTTTTACTGCATTCATAGCTCGACCATGTGGCTAAATGGTTGACCATATTCATTGACATCACAATGCCTCCGAAGCAGAATCTGTATTATTATTATCTGTTGACTTCATGTTGATTGTTGACCAATGATGACACATGTATACAGCAGAGATGCCAACTTTTGGAAAACATAAATAGGGAGGATTTGTAACGGACACCAAATAATGTGCGCGTAGCGCACATCTCGAGCGCGTAGCGCCCGACCCATGCGGCCGGGGTCCAGGGCCCGCCTTAGGGCCCTGGAAGCTCTGGGGTTCTAGATGCTCTCTGGTGCAATCTGAGCCTTATTTTGCAGCATTTTACATGTGTATTTAGTTCAATAATTCCCACTTTTTTTTAAAATAACATACAAATTGTACAAAATGCATGATGAATTCCTTTCATATATATGATACAGTGTTCGGTCTTATACTTCTGATACCATTTCTTGGTCTTCTTTAGCTGATTTTCCGCCATTTGGATTCTGTGTCAATATCCACGCATTGGTTACGGCGATCCATATGCTGAAACAATCTTTCGCTACTCTTAATTTGTCTTTTAATATAGTGGATTTACTACATGCTAAAGTTAACAGACGATATTTCTCATTCAATTCACAGATATATATACTGATAAGCGCCAAAAAAAAAAAAAAAAAAAAAAAAAAAAAAAAAAAAAAAAAAAAAAATCATTTTTTTAATTTTTTATAATAAATCGGGAGGATAAGGATGGTGATCGTAAGGTCGGGAGTTGGGGTGAATTATCGGGAGCCTCCCGATGAAATCGGGAGGGTTGGCATCTCTGATACAGATTGATTATCTTGAGGATTTAATTGACAATCAATCTGAATACAAATACATGTGTACTTATTTTTTTAAATAATTAAATTATGTCATACAAGTAGTATGAATGTCTAAAAATGTTAAATGTTGCATACAAAAATCTCTGATGTTTTTCAGTAAAGAATATCCCTTTATGTCCTTTATGGATTAAACAAAATCCTTTCATCTTGATCCAATTATGCCTTTGTTGTGATGAATAGTGTGGAAATCGGACCTTGCATGGTTTGTGAGTAAAATAACAATATGGCAGAGGTATAGATGGACTGAAGGAAGAAGGATTTGACACTTATTAGTGCTAGGAGACATTATGATGTACATTTGGGTCATTTATTCAACTATTCCTCAATAATTTGAAAATATTTAAGTATTTATGTCTGACATATGTCTCTGATAGATAATAAAAGTCAATGAAAATGCTCAAAGCTATCTTAAGATATAAATGTGACGCTTTACCTGTTCTTATGGATTCAGAAACGGGTTTCATAAAGGATGTTAAGCTCTTCTCCCCAAAAGCAAGAGATTTTCCCTTTTTAGCATATATGTGCTTACTCTCTTCCTTTTCACTTCTCTGAGAAATTAAGCACACACATGTGATAATTGTGGCTGGCTCACAGCTCCTTTACCTACAAAACAATATTGTGGGGAAAATAAGAAAAGAAAAGACAAACAGTAGGAATCAATCAGGTAAAATATCAAACATACAATCATGCAGAAGGCAGTGTTTGCTTCTAAAATACTAAAGACAATTGGTTCCTCATTCTGTCAGTCTAACAGATCTACGTATATCCATCACTATTTAAACTTGAATTTTAGCATGATACAAGAATAGCATTATTTTCCACCATCAATAATGAAATAATCGTTCTCTTTTTCTGGTTAAAACCTAATACTCCTTTCAAACTGGCCTGGTTTTCATCGGATGCATCTGGACGCATCTGATGAAACGGCCACTATGAATGGTACAGAGGAGAAAAAGCCGATAGAATAGCCGATGAACAGAAGATAAATAGGCGATTAAATTCTCCTGCTCAAGAGCAGGAGAAATTTTCTTTCTATCGGTATGACACCGATGAAACTGCCACTGTGAATTGGTTCGGGAGAAAAAAGCGATTAAAACACTGATGAAAATGGTCAAAGGTCCGGTGTATTACGCGTGCTTTTTCGTAACCAGCTGTGTTTGTTGACATTTTGTTGAACATGCTGCATGCTAGCTAGATGGGGCGCGGGCTTAAATTGATTCATTTTATTTGTATTTTACATAAATGATAAGCTTGTAAAAAACAACATTAATATACATCGTTATGATAATATATTTATTCAAAATTATATATTTATTAGACCAAATGGTGAACAGAACAATATTTAAAACTGATTACTAACAAATATAATGAAAGTACAACAGATTTTTGTTTATCGCATCGCGCACAAGTTGTTTCTTTTTCACTGAATTTCCACATTGCGCAATAATAATAATAAACTTCCAGCCAGGGCTTGCCACAGCGAGTGAATTTCACCGGCAGTATGAAAGGGACAGCAGGTAAAGCGGCGGTTATACCTTTGTTTACATAAGGCAAATTATATCGGTATTTAAATCGGTGTCACTCCGATAGAAGCCAGTTTGAAAGGGGTATAATACAGTCATGTTGAATTAATTATTTGGGGTAATGGTTTGCCACTATTGGAGTACCGGTAAGGAAATTGAGAAGGTACATTTTAACATTTTTTTACACCTCTTCTCAATGAGGATTCAGGCACTTCACATCAGCTTATTGTCCTTACTCCACTACTCATCAACTAAAAGCAAAGAAATTACTTAAAAGAGTCAAGGTGGCCGGCCTTAACAAACAGCACACTTCAGTCATAGGATTTAATTCCCACTAATGAACTGAAATTCAGTATGTTATGTTCAACATTTTGATAGATATTTATATACAATATGGAGTTCTTGTTATGATTTTCCTGTTCCATGCATGTACATGTTAATTTTTTGTTTCTTTTGCATACATGTATTATTGTAATAAGTGGTTAAAGATCTTAACACTTCTGTATTTTTTTATTCTCATTATTACAAGAACCTGAACTCACGTTTTGTTAAAGCTTGTTTCTTAGAGCAGTGAGGCTTGATTTTGTGTGAAGTTTTCTTCTGAGATCTTTCTCGGTTCCAAGATGTTCCAAGCATTTTAGAAGGTGAGGCATCTATATCGAGAGTAAACAGAAAAAGCAAAATTGAATTAAAAATAAGGAAAGAAATTCAATGAACAAAAATGCAAAATCAACCGGTACAATTTATTTTTGACATGCTATCAATACATTACCCACTTATTTGATTTGGGATTACAAATTTAGTAAAGGAATTTGTCTAAATTCTATTTAGATTGATTTTTGTATGAAACTTCCACATGCATTGTTTTATTGTTTATCCTACATTTCCTGCATTCCAGAAGAAGAGTCAGAAGCTCCATGAGAGTCTACAATGTCAAAATCTATGTTGAAAAACAGGTACATTCGTAGCATAGTTAGAGACACATGCAGTTGCCCCTACCTTTTTTCAAAATACAAGTACTCTCAGTCAATGGATGAATACATTCGTTAAAGTGATGTAGCATACTGTATGTAGCATACATTGAAGGCATTTTTGAGGCACAGGTATTTTTCTGGGTGCATGGCTACATGAATACCGGTATAGTTGGTTGATGATAGGCAAGATGGGGTCAGCTAATGCAGTGTAAGAGGTGCAGTATCTGTCTGCTTTGAGGAGTTTTTGAAAAGTATTTGTCTTTTGATCGACGCTCTCCTCCAAAAATAGATCCTCAAATAAAATAGATTGAATTTTGGTCTACTTGTTGCTACACTAAAACCTATTTAAGGTGCAAACTGTTTGAATAGTGAATACACTATTGATCTAAATTGTACGCCTTTTCAGAAACTGCCTCTTTTGCAGTGAGTCAATTAAGTGACCAATAGTTGGCTGCATACCCGTGCATGAATTTTTTCTCAAAAGCGTACACATCACAGTGTTGTATTGTAACAAACAATTAAGTTCCAAAAAAAAATGTATCATATCGTTCATGACCCTGGGGGGAAGGGGTACTTATATTTGGTTTTGACGGGGGTGTGCCGCTGAAGCCTCGAAACCCCTACCCTTTTTAAATGGCCATTTTGGCGGATTTTTCTAGAGTAAAGCCCATTTTTCTAAATATTTGGGTGTTCGCATGGCAAACACCTGGACAAATTTCTAAAATTTTGAAATTTTGAAAAAGCGGACCCATATTTACGGGTTTAGTTTTGTTAAAATGGGACCCATGTTAAGGGTTTTTTGTGAAAAAGTTACCCATTAGAGCGCAAACCCCTGTATGTCTTATGTGAGTACCCCCCCCCCCCCCTCCTCAGTCAGGCTAACAGTTCAATTTTGTGTTTCTTCCTTCTCGTATTCAGCTACTAGTATGTCACGATTCTGGGAAGGGGCATCAATTATCAATTATATATAATAATAATAATAATAATAATAATCTTTTAAAGGTAGGCGTTACTACTGCAGCTAGAAGGGATTAGACGACACAGCGATCGAGCCAACGAGGTCACCGTGACAGGTGGCTATCTCATTAACTCAGCTCTCATTTAACATAAGAAAAAGAGGATCATGGGGGACCAACAGGCACCGATTTGGGAAGTTTTCTATATAGAGGGAGCAAGTAGCTACAAGTAGGACAGTGTGCCTTTAAAGTCCACTCCAAATTTTATTAAGTTAAACCGAAAATGGAAATTCTTTTTGCCCAATTGATCGTGAGCCCGGCAGCCACTGAGCAGCGCCAAATCAACGTTGCTCTATCCCTTATTGCTGAACGCCAAACAAGGTAGCACTAGCAGCAACTCCCGTCTTTTAACGTCTTTGTTTGGTATGACGCGGCCGGGGTTCGAACCCACGACCTCCTGGTTGTGAGGCGGACGCTCTACTGACTGAGCCAACAAACTAATAATACAAAATCTAATGTTTCAATCCATAAAACAACATTTTAAAAATATGATAGTGGTAATAAATATACTAGACAGTAGACTGATCTGAATGTTTTGATGATCATGATGTGATGATCTATCAAATATGCATCATCTATCTGTGCTCATCCTAATTCATGTTTACCTCAGCCTCGCGCTCGCTTCATCATCAGCTCAGTTAATTCAACGTACATGTAGATCTACGGCCATGCGCCATGACATACGCACGGCTTTCTAGTTTCTAGTTATTTTCTACATGGTTTTCTACCCTAATATGAACATACTCCAGCAAAAAGATGTGTACTCGATATGACTATTTATACTCACTAAGTTATTTTTGAGATTTTGAACTCGAAACAGGGCAGCTAGGGATGTATACAGTGGACGTCCAGTCCAGCTGACGCTGGAAGTAGGCTAACTCTAGGAAGCTCCGACGCCGACATACCCCTTAACTTCCTGCCTGGAGCCGCGCCGGAGTCGAGTGTAGCTAGATAGACATGCTCATATATTTTGTTTGCACGTCGTCGATGTGCTTTTCTGGGAATACTGGTCAATTTAGTCTGAATTTCCAGACCCGATTATTCACTCGCTTGTTTTATCATCTATTTAGTTCTTCTACTTCTACGGTAATACTCATCAACGCCTGTTCAGCATCTATTTGAGGGTAAAGCGGTACAGTTCCTGAAAAGGGAACTAAATTGTTTCAAGAGCCACCTTGAACTGCTCCAAATAAGTCAGTTCAACGATGATTCACGTTGATATGCAGATCATCATTACTGAATCTATGGAAAACCATTGAGGTGTAAAAACGTGACTTAAAAATAGAGGCTATATAGGGGCTAAAGACCTAAATAACAATACATAACATTAACAAGATTGTAAGTAGAAATAAACATATATGAGACCGCTAATGATTAAGATGTAGGCCTTATTTACTAATATAAATCATTTAAATCAAATAAAGACAAATGTAATTCCTTTCATTCCTTTTACATAATAGGAATTATGATGATGATGATGTTTATGATGATGATTAATATCATTATTGTCTTTAGTAATTATCTTTATTAATATATCATTATTATAATTATTATTATCATTACTTTTGTCATACTACATTGTATGTTGAGATTATTATTATCATATCATCATCACCATCATCATCAATATCATTAATTATTATTGGTGTTGTTGTTGTTTACTACGATTTTGTTGTTGTTTATTAACATTACCACTTTTATTATCATTAACATCATCGTTATGATCATGATTTCATTTTAATTTGTACTATAATAACAACAATTACTTTTATCATTAGTAAACAAAAATATATAATTAGTGTTATTCCTATTATTATAGCATTATTATCAACAAGATTATTGTCAATATAATCATTAAACTTATTGTTATTATTGTATTAGTGCATGGTTACGATTATTATTTGTGTTAAATTTTGTTTTTCCGATTTCATTGTTGATTGTTAAGATCATCAAAATCGTGAGGTTCTAAAAAGTAGGGTATAGTAATGCACTCTACTTTCTAAAACTAGCCTTTTTATAACCCAGACCCGAAATTAATTAACCGTTCCCAAGGCTTTGCAGAATATGCACTACTAAAAAGCAATCCTTTCCTATCATGCCGTTGTTGTTGATTTTGTTTGTTTGTTTTCAGAGAATTTTCAAGCAAATGACCACCTCCCCTAAAGATCCCCCTCCCCCCCCCCCCCCCCACGATTATTATTTGTGTTAAAATTTGTTTTTTCCCGATTTCATTGTTGATTGTTAAGATCATCAAAATCATGAGGTTCTACTTATTATACATTTAACAAAGTAGGGTATAGTAATGCACTCTACTTTCTAAAACTAGCCTATTTATAACCCAGACCCGAAATTAATTAACATACTGTTCCCAAGGCTTTGCAGAATGCAATAGTACTAAAAAGCAATCCCTTTCCTATCATGCCGTTGTTGCTGATTTCGTTGGTTTGTTTTCAGAGAATTTTCTAGCAAAACCACCTCCCCTAAAGATCCCCCTCCCCCCCCCCCCCTCCTCGATCCATGGATCCGCCACAGCTACATCACTAGATAGATAATAATACATTTCAAGCGGGCCTGTAATAAGGCTATAAGCCAGTCGACGTCTGACTTTTTGGGGGTGGGGTAGCGGGCGAACATCCTAGTGGTCGCACATGCATCTCTGCAAAAGCCACGCCTACTGACCCCCTGACCCCGATATACTGTTTTTCCTAAAAACTACGGCGCTATATGGCCCCTTAGAATGATATAAATAGTCATTTTAAGGCGAATGGTAGAATGCGAGTATATGTCATTATAGCTTCGAGACCAGGTTGTTATTCGCACACATACGGTATCCTCCATCGCTCAAACCATTTTTTAACATGTAAACCTATGGGGTAACCATGGAGACTGACCTATTTTTTTAATAACCATGGTTATTAAAAATATTAAATGTTTTAAGCATGGTTACCGGGAATTTTACAGGAACAGTTGAAGTTTATGAATGCAATTTCGACCAATCAGATGGCTGGATTACTTAAGTGAGGTATATAATATTACTTATACCACGCTTTTCCCATAATCCCAAAGCGCTACTGATGCATAGCGTTTTGAGTAGAGGCCATTAATGTATAAATATAGTAGTTCGGAAAAGTTCCACCATTAGATGGCGCTAGAACTATTTACCCCGCTTAGCTTTCAGGGGAATTTTGTAGCGCCGTCTACCTACGCAATTTATGTACAGAATCGTCTTAGTTAAGATAGTAAAATGCTGTTTTAACATTGTAAATGATTGAGAATTGTTGCTATATATTTAGTATGTAAGTAGTATACTTAAGTTGATTGTATAACGTAGGTTGTATTTTATAAGATTTTGTCTTCGAGCTTAACTTGATAATTGTATTTTATTGATTAGCACAATCTCACCACTATTGCCATTCATTTGATCCGCCGGTTACGAGAAGCTCGTTATTGGCGGAATTCGAAGCAACCTGATTGGTTTAAAGTTTATTCAGAGCGGCCGGAGCCGACTCTCTTTTGAATATGTCCCGCAATTTTTGAATCAGTGGCGAGTATATTCCGGTGCCGGGAGGACCTACGTATTTTTGATCCTCCTCGCCAACTTGCACCCGACTATATTATTCAGTGGCATTTTCGTACTTCGTAGTTTTGCCTCGATTATATACAGACTTACACTATAGTACAGTTCGACTCGATTCGCTGACTGGTTTATACCAATTTAGCTGTTTTGGGCTGGAAGCCTAGTTTGGTGCTGCTTCTGATGTCCGCCATTTTGGATTACAGTTTTTACGAACTCAAGTCAAGTTGGTTTTCGAAATTCGATCCCTTGTTTGTTGGGATCCTCACCACTATCGTCAACGCCACCATAACCACTTTGAACTTTGAAGTTTGTTGCGAACTCCAATAATGAATTGGATATTGCATTATCGACTTTCGTTCTGTCTTCGAGCACTCCCTTATTCTTCAAAGTTATGGTAAGCCAGTGTGGTATTTTCACTAACTTGGAAAAATAATTGCTGAATAAATGATGACAAGTATCAACAAAAGTAAGTATGATCGCTTGTATTCTTGGAAAGGGTGAACTGTAGAAAATTTTAAACAGTCATGCATTCCACAACACATAATCAATCCTGAAATTGATTTTTGGTACCATGAGTTGTTTTGCTCACAAGTTGGAACAGTATATTTGAAAAAAATTCCTTTGTCGTATGCATCTCCTCTATAATTTTTCAAGAAAATAAGTTATTGAGCCCCTTCTTAATTCATGATTATTCACTAAATTGAATGGATATTGAGTATGAACACATTTATTGTAAAATCTTTGATTTTCACTAAATTTCCAGAACTGATGAGGCCAGATGAGCCGCAGCCATGCCAGAGTTTCCGGTGCTAGGAGGAGATATTTGCTGCCTGCCTCAGGTGTTTAGCATTGCTTTGTTTTAAGTATGTTGATGAAAGTGAACCCCCCCCCCCCCCCCCCCAAAAAAAAAAAAAAAAAAAAAAAAAAAAAAAAAAACCGCCCCCCCCCATCCAAAAGAAAGGAAGAAAAGCAGTAAAGGAGTAAAGATGGTTTGTATTTTTAACCCAAAATAACATAACAATAATAAAAACCTGAATTAAATCACATATAAAATTCCGTTCAAAGAAAAGGAAAGATAACAGGAATTAAATTCCCAAACATTGCGCATGCCACCTATATTTATCAATGGAGGTTTTTTTTTATAATAGCGATACGCGCATATCGTGGACATATTGTGAGAAAATGGGAAAGCGTGTCTGTTTATTGTCATAGGGGTGAGAAGACATGAGCCCCTGAACGCTGGCGTACTGATGGGGGGGGGGGGGATTTCTTATTCGATACCAGTGATTTACAAATGTTGCTGAAATGACGTGATTTTCCGGTATTTTTTCTCATTTTTTTTGTAAGTCATACCTTTTTATGCGTTTGTTGGAAAATTAGACATTCCCAAATTTACAGTCGGGCGGAAAAATATGCTTATTTAGAAGCCTTCATGTCAGGGCCTGCAGAATGGCTGGGCTCGGGAGTCCCCTCACTTTTTGAAAAAATATGTTACAAAGAAAAAGAAGAAAGAGAGAGAGACAAAATAAATGACCTCCCATTGTCACAAATGAGGTATCAAAATATGCTCATCTGACCGTAATTAAATATCTAAAACCCAAGGGCTCTGGACCCCAACGAGGGCCCTAAGGCGGGCCCCTCGATGCTCATCTGACCGTGATTAAATACATTTAAAAAAAAACTTAAGCTTCCGGGGGCTCTGCCCCCTGGACCCCACCAAGGGCCCTAAGGCTGCCCCTGAATTAAATACCTAAAAACCCTGGGCTCCTGACTCCCCGCCAATTAGTGAGCTGCCAGTGTCACAAATAAGGTATCTAAATATGCTTATCTGACCGTAATTTAATGCCTAAAAACCATGAGCTTCCGGGGGCTCAGGCCCTGGACCCCACGTAAATTAACGCTCTACCTGATCGTTAATACTCCCACTTTGAAAAACGTTCCGCGGGGCCTGCATGTAACTTGTAAGAGTGGTGGTGATGCAGGTTTTTCTTCTGCCCCCCCCCCCTTTCAAACGTTTTTGCTCATTACGCCACTGCCCCTGGAAGGTGAGCCCCCTGGAATGTTTGCCCCCCCCCCAATCCCAAACTGCTTCCGGCGCACCTGCTTGCCCCGCAATCCAGTAGGCTCACACCCTCAGCATGTTGGTAGTCCTATATCGCCCGTGATTTCCCTGTTGATGGGTATCGTATGAGGATAGTATCTCTACCCCTCGTCCTTAACAGAGTCAAATCAAAAAGCAAAATTGTGAAACAAATGAGAAACAGTGGGGAAAGTTATGTGTCTCAGAAGTCAGGGAAACACATTACTGGAAGGAAGTCCCTAGTGTTAACAATCCAAATGAAGGAAGGAAAAAACGAAAGATCTTGTACTATCTCCCATAAAAAACAGGGTTTGATGAAAGGACTCAAGTGTGTAGGAAATTGTTCCTGATCACTTTAGATATCTCGTGTTTAGTTATTATTTAATACCATATACAATGTTCCAACATTATTGTACTTGTAGTAATCTGCCTGCCATAAGGAAAAAGGATTACAAACTTCACTTCAGGATTATTATGAAAGTAGGACTAGGCCTATATCAAATTACTCGATAGCTATTAAAGCTCGGATACAACATTTAAAGTTCGATGACCCACATTGGTTGCATGAACGGACGAATCCATGTGCATTCAGCGGTTTCTTGCTGCGCGTATTCACTTTCCGTTTTTATGAACCGTCGAATGCGCTCTGCTTGCCACTTTCGTTGGAAAAGCGTAGTGCGAAATTACATCATAATTTTGATTATATCATTATTCGACGATTTACAATATTTGTTTTTGTGCATGTTGATTGTAATCTGGTTTCAGGCTTCCACATGACTATAAATTGTCAATAGCAATTATCGTACATTGCCCTAGCGCTGTTGGAAAATGTCAACTCTGTCTTTTAAATGCGTTTTTCTCGAAAGTAAGATTTCGAATTCAGTGGACTGTTTCTAAACAAAGTTTTATGGACACAGTGAAACAAGAACGTAGATGCAGGTGTACAATCGAGAACCGGTAATATTGGTCGTGAACCCTAAAACTGTTCTAACCTCATGATTGTTAATAGCCTCCTAGTTAAATTGTTGCTGACCCAATTTTCACCTGACACATTGCATACAATTTTGACTGATGAGGATGGAGAAAGATGTTATTATATAAGTACTTGCATATCATGTCAGTTGTAACGAAATAAATCATGCCATTCGTATTAACATTGTTTATAATTAAAAACATTTTTTATATTGATAGTGATATTATGCATTTTGTTGTAAGATGGTTTCAAAATCAAATAATATAGGTATTAACACCCCCCTTTTTTTTGTTAGTCTCTTTATTATTATTTTTTTTATTTTTTATCTCGCTCTCTATAAATCTCTTCCCTCTTTCTCTCTCTATACAGTGCGTCCCAGAAAAAACGAAACCGAGAAGTATCGATGTTCTATCATAACTTTATCACAACTATAATTAATAAATGACACATATTTGGAAAGATTAGAGTCTCCTCTTTCATGTGATGCTACGCAGATAATGCATATTGAACGCATGAGTGATTAAAAACAATTTGAAGGAAGGAAACCAAAAAGACATTTGGCGGGCGGTATCTGAATTTCGAAGAAAAATTCACATCTCTAGAAAGTTGAGTTTCTGCCCTTTCATATGACACCTCAATCAGGAAAAATGAGCGAGGAATGACAAAGTTCTGTTTGTTTAAAGTAGTGCTTGCATTTCCATAATTTTACTAAACGAATTCGTTTTCACTGGCTGCCTGCCGTATCAATAAACGAAATTAACAAAAGACTTAACTCCGTTTCGTTTACAATCAGCCGTAGACGAGAGTCTTCATGCATGGCTGATTGTCAACGAAACGGAGTTAAGTCTTTTGTCAAATCTGCTTTTTGCTACGGCAGGCACCCAGTGAAAACGAATTCGTTTGTTAAAATTATGAAAATGTAAGGGCTACTTCAAACAAACAGAACTTTGTCATTCCTCGCTCATTTTTCCTGATTGAGGTGTCATATGAAAGGGCAGAAACTCAACTTTCTAGAAATGTAAATTTTTCTTCGAAATTCAGATACCGCCCGCCAAATGTCTTTTTGGTTCCCCTCCTTCAAATTGCTTTTAATCACTCATGCGTGAAATATGCATTATCTGAGTAGCATCACATGAAAGGGGAGACTCTAAGCTTTCCAAATATGTATCATTCATTAAATATGGTTGCGATTAAGTTATGATAAAACATCGATACTTCTCGGTTTCGTTTTTTCTGGGACGCACTGTATATCTATCAACACATTTATTCCCTTCCTGTACTTCAGTGCACTCTGTTATAGTTCCTCAACCCTTCTAAACATGTATTTATCTCTCTCTCTCTCTCTCTCTTTTGTCCTCCCCTCTCTTTCTTTGTCTCTCTCTACCTGTCAGTCTTACTCATTTTTTTTCTTTCTCTGCCTCTCTCTCTCATGCTCTCACTGTACATACATACTCTGTATCTCCTTGCTCCCAGTATCCCCTTTTGTCCTTATACACTCTCCCTTTCTCCTTCTCTCTCTCTCTCTCTTGCTCTCACTGTACATACTCTGTATCTCCTTGCTACCAGTATCCCCCTTTTTCCTTATACACTCTCCCTTTCTCTTTCTCTCTCTCTCTCTCTTGCTCTCACTGTACATCTACATACTCTGTATCTCCTTACTACAAGTATCCCCCTTTTTCCTTACACCCTCCCCCTTTCTCTTTCTCCCTCTCTCTCTCTCTTGCTCTCACTAATCATATACATACTCTGTATCTCCTTGCTACCAGTATCCCCCTTTTTCCTTATACACTCTCCCTTTCTCTTTCTCTCTCCCTCGCTCTCTTGCTCTCACTGATCATATACATACTCTGTATCTCCTTGCTACCAGTATCCCCCTTTTTCCTTACACCCTCCCCCCTTTCTCTTTCTCTCTCTCTCTCTCTCTCTCTTGCTCTCACTGATCATATACATACTCTGTATCTCCTTGCTACCAGTATCCCCCTTTTTCCTTATACACTCTCCCTTTCTCTTTCTCTATCTCTCTCTCTCTCTTGCTCTCACTGATCATATACATACTCTGTATCTCCTTGCTACCAGTATCCCCCTTTTTCCTTATACACTCTCCCTTTCTCTTTCTCTATCTCTCTCTCTCTTGCTCTCACTGATCATATACATACTCTGTATCTCCTTGCTACCAGTATCCCCCTTTTTCCTTATACACTCTCCCTTTCTCTGTCTCTCTCTCTCTTTCTCTCTCTCTTGCTCTCACTGATCATATACATACTCTGTATCTCCTTGCTACCAGTATCCCCCTTTTTCCTTACACCCCTCATTTCCCCTCTCTTTCTTTCTCTCTCTCTCTCTCTCACTCCATCCTTTTCTCTTCTCATTTCAGTCTTGATTTGTCTTTTCTTCAAAGCCTCTGAACTTCAGCCTTCCGTCTATTCAGATTCCATCTTTTCCCCCAGCTCTCTTCTCCAACAGAGAGACACAACGATGTAGTGTTCTTTGATATATCATTTAATAGTGATTTCATGCAATGTCAACAAACTTTTATATTAGATATTACTTTAATTGTCCATGTAAATTGTAAAGGTGATACAAAGTTTTGGGAAATTTTGTAAATTGGCTGGCTATAGTGACTCTTTACAATTTTAATATATTTGGTTGCCCCTGTGGATGTAGCACTGGAAAATGTAGCTCCTAAAACACTTCTGCTTTCAGAAATTGAATATCAAAATTTACCGGTGCCCCCAGTAAATTTTGATAACTTTCAAATAGCGCCTACGGCCATACAATGGTAGCTGCGACCATGAAAATCTCAAAGTATGTAGTTGTGTAATATAATTTCCAAACGGGAATAGCAAATCGGTCGATTTTAGTCAAGAAACATTGTTTCATAGCTAAATAAATATCTTGACCTTGAGAGGGAGCTATACAACATACAGAGTTTTTTATTTATGATTTCATCACTTTAGACTCGATTGCAACCGTGCCAACGATCACTAAACATTGTACGATCACACTTGCTTCCATTATGTCCATTTGAACTAAATTCATGACCCCATATATATATAATTATAATAAATAAATTGTTAATAGTTAAGATTAAATTGAAAATAATTGAGGTTATAAATCAATTGTAATTAATTGAGGTTATAAATCAATTGTAATTAATTGAAGTTATTAAATCAATTGTAAATAATTGAGGTTATAAATGAATTGTGAATAATTGAGGTTATTAATCAATTGTAAATAATTGAGGTTATAAATCGATCGTAAATACTTGAGGTTAAAAATCAATCGTAAATAATTGAGGTTATAAATCAATCGTAAATAATTGAGGTTATTAATCAATTGTAAATATTTGAGGTTATTAATCAATTGTAAATAATTGAGATTATTAAAGCAATTGCAAATTATACTAAATAAATAGATTTTCTACAGGAACTCAGTGTTATATTGCTCTGGTTCATAACATTACGACCCAGAGCAGGCGCGGATCCAGGATTTCTTAGGGGAGGGGGCCCAACTTTCTTCATTTTTGTTTGCTCCCGAAAATTGGAAAATCGCGCCGGCCGAAAAGTCGCTCAGTGGGGGGGGGGGGGGGGGGGGGGGGGGGGGGGGGGGGGGGGGTAGTGAGCACATTTTTTTTTTTTTTTTGGTCCTCGAAATTTTTTCAATTTGCACCCCCCCCCCCCCCCCTGCGCCAAGGGGGGGGCCCAACCCCCAAAAAAGGTAAAAATCACGTGATTTTACATGATTTTTTTCTCAAGGGGATGGGGGGGGCCCCGGGCCCCCCCCCCTGGATCCGCCACTGACCCAGAGCAATAAACACTGAGTTCTTATAAGACATCTATTTATTCAGATGGTCATATCTCAGCCAATACTTAACATATTCAATTGGTTTTCGACATTATTTTTGATGCTCTTTCTGAAAATGAAGACAAAATTGAGAAATTCTAAAAATAGATTTTTATGATGTCACAGCTTCGGTACTCTACAGTGCGAGTCAAAAAAAAGTTTACACCTAGAAAATGGCTAATTATTTTGAAAATCATTTATGAACAGCAAATTATTATACATCTTATGAAAGAGTGTTTCATCCCAAATCATTTGGTATCATTTTTGTGTGCTATGTGTTCACGCTTGGATGAACAGGAGGCATTGTTTGCGAGAGTGCAAAAATCGACTTTTGCACTTTTTGCACGATGATTTTTAAAATAATTAGCAATTTTCTAGGTGTAAACTTTTGTTTGACTCACACGGTATAGCATGATCCTCCAAGTACTATATATTTCACAAGATTGTTGTGGCTAACACGAGTAGAAAGGGTTCTTTTTAATACACAGCACTACACGTAGCTACATAATTTTAATTCTAATTTTAATATATGGCAATATAATTCGATAACCATAATCAAACATTTCATTCTACCCATCCAGTGATCTTCAAAGTTGTAAACATGAAATGTATAAATACTTTCACATGTAAACCGGTAGTTAACAAAGGAGACTGGAGCTTGCTAGAGGCTTATCTAACAACTGACAAGGGATTTACCGCGATGTATATTCCCTCAAGTTTATTTTGTTCCTCATAATTATCGTGGAATAGTGGCATATAAATACTTTCAAATATACTATAAAATCTATTTCTTATTGATTCATCGAAATAATCTGAACAGTAACATTCATAACCATCATCCATTATTTCATTGTTATAACTGTTATAATACTTTTGAAGGACATCAAACATTCAACAGGTTTTACTTAAATAAGCTACTCAGATTATACCTTGATAATGGTTTTTGAAGAATCGTCCTGTTTTAGCTGACTCTCACATTATTCATTAGATCTGTTTACAGCATGTAGATTCATGGGTGATAAACGGTTCTTCTTCATTCTGTAAAATTGATTTCGTTTTGCTTTTCTTTTGGAAGATTAAAGCTTCAGACATTTATCTTAAACTAATGAAATAAACCACTTGCTTTTAGAGGAAGCGCCACAGAATATGTTTTTGCTATGTCGGAATAATGTTGCCGTGTGGTAATTATCATAACGCCAGGATTAAAATCCCAAATCCAAGGATGAAAAAAGAGCGTTCAGAAGTCCGAAAGTCCCGCTGAGAACCAACCCTACTGGAACCCAGTTGGGCGTCGGACCGCCCTCAACGGTCACGGCGTAGACAGTGCGTGTGCCAAGGCTCTGAAGCTCACGAAAGTTATTTTCCATGGGCATCTCGTTGCCTGCCTCATCGATCGCATCGCTCATCAGTGTCCGCAAGTGGTCCAGCTGTCGAGATCAACACAAGAAAGGCATCGTAAGACAAAAATCAGTTCATAAAACTTTTACTTGAATAAATGTCTGTATCAAACGGGATAATGTAGCATATAATATAAATTAATTTAGGCCTAAACAAAAATGTTGTATTGCCCTATATAGGTGCCAGCACCTGGGTTGGACGGTCGTTTTTTTTTTTTTTTTTTTTTTTTTTTGGGGGGGGGGTTGCCTTTTTTGCTTTTTCGGATCCCCTCTTAGGGCTGATATGTTCAGTTTGAATTCTTTCATACATTTTTTTCTTCTTCTCAAAACGGTTGAAAAAAAAAACTCTAATAAAAGGCCGACCGTAGATTTTGGGGTCGTATCAGTCGCAAAAGGGCAATACAACATTTTTTTGTTTGTTATGCAAAGCAGTGATTATATAGAAGTAAATTGGCAAATACGCCAGTAACTCAACGAATTATTGGCACTTTGCCTTTTGAATTTTCGCTTTTGTACAAATCGACTCTGATATGGCGCGTCCGACCCTGATTTCTTTACTGCTCGAGCCTCAAACTAACTAATATATTTTTCATTTCCCGCTGATAATAATAATGCGAGTTTCGTACTCATTCGTGAAATAGATTTTCAAAATCGACTTCATTTTGTGAAAGAAGAAGCGTTCCATATTGAATTCGTTAGAAATGACAACTGCATCTGACACGTCATTTAAATAGTTTTACTATTTCTTCCATAAATAAATGTATATTCCCAGTATTGTATCATAAATGTAATATAAATATTCACTCGACTGCAGATATAATCTTAATCATGATCACTAATGCTACGGTCACAAAGGTTCGTACGAACGATGATTTCGTACGAATCTCCCTGTTTTTCCATTGTCTTCCCAAATTTTCATTGTCTGAAAATCGTTCGTACGGTGTTCGTAGCCGTTCATAATGGCATTTGTGACCGAGGCTTTACCTGATTATTTGAAATTTTGATGGTGTCTTCAAAGAGAGTCCATGTCACGACTTCGTTGCATAGAGGGGTAGTCAGCGAACCGTCGTATCGCCAGAATTTATCAAGCGATGATGGTAGCAAGTCAGAAAGTGTGAAATTTTCCATCTCTTGATGCGTATCTGATAAAGACAAAATTGAGAGGGGATTAGATATTTTAAGATTTAATGTTGATTTCATTATGCAAAATATGTGTATTATAAGAGTCAATGAAAAACTGTCAGTCTACCATACGAGTATTGGCCTACGTATAGGCCCTAACGTGATTTCCCCTTTCCATCAGTACATAGTTCTTCATTATTTTGTCCATGTTTTTCTCTATTTCTTTCTTTTCTTTATTTTATTCATTCTTGTGTTGTCATTCTTTTTCAGCATTTATGTATGTAGGTATGTATATTTGTCTTTTCATTTTCATTTTCATTCTGCAATACTATACTGTTAAATATCAAAGCTATTTATCGACTAATACATATTGGCTATTATAATATTTGAACATTTTAAAATAGAATAGTGTATCTCACTTACGAGGTTCCTCGAGGATACCGGCATCGGGAACTTTTAAAATCAGTGCAGGATTATCATCCTCACTTACCTAAGCAGTGAGAGAGAAAAATGGGAGTATCAATTAAGCAGGGTTTAACCCTCCCGCATTTGGAGGGAGTCTCACGCCACCACGCTCATTCTCCCGCCGTCCCACCAGCTCGTAGCGGGAGACTCCCGCCACCACGCCCTAATTTCTCCCGCTCTCCCGCAATCTCCCGGTTTATGAAAAAACCTCCCGCTCAACGTGTAAAATGAACCAGCGTACCGTATCGTATGCATTTATTTTGCTCAACGGGGGTTTGGGGGGGGGGGGGGGGTAGTGAATAAACATTTCAAAGAGTGATGTAATATAGTACAGTGCATAGTGTAGGAAATTGTAGTGGTAGTACTAGTTGTCGTCGTCATAGCATTATTTTTTGTTGTTGCTTTTGTTGTATTGATAGTGGTGGTGGTGGAGGTCGTGGTGATGGTGGTGGTGGTGGTGGACTGGTGGTGGTGGTAGTAGTAGTAGTAGTAGTAGTAGTAGTAGTAGTAGGAGTATTAGTAGTAGGAGTAGTAGTAGTAGTAGTAGTTGTAGTAGTAGTAGTAGTAGTAGTAGTAGTAGTAGTAGTAGTAGGAGTAGTAGTAGAAGTAGTAGTAGTAGGCCTAATAGTAGTAGTAGTAGTAGTAGTCAAGTAGAAGTATCGAAAATGAGATAAACAAATCTTTTTCTTCGAATGTGGGATGAATGTTACAGATTATGTAGAGGATAAAAAGGTGTTAAAAAGGGATGATGGTAAGTTTATTGTTTTTCTTTATAATGAAATAAAATGTTTAAAAGTATTGGAAATGATAAGTGAAAAGTAAACAGTAAGCTTCTTGATAATAATAAAATTAATGACGAGAATGTTAATGATGATGATGATGATAATGAATATACTATTAATAACAACAAAATGATAATAAAAATGTAACAAATCTACATTAACGTTGTTATTCAATTAATATTTCCCATTAATACGTAAAGACAATTTGGGGTTTGTACTAGATTGAAGCATAATTATTGCGACGCTTTCATGTATAATTTTTGTATCGTTGTTTCATGTATAGCGAATTCATTCGTATTTATTCAAAGGCTTTCATGTCTAATCATCCAAGTGCTTTTGTTATTTAATATTCATAATAATGATCGTTCTGTGAATCGTGCATGGGGCCGGGGTCTTAACATGGAGTTAAACCCTTCTGACTGTGACAGCTGTCAGCCCCATCTTAATAGGACTTTTTCGATCTTACCCGAGCGACATGTGGATGAGAAACAGTGGGGGGGGGGGGGGTCTGATCGTAAAACACGGGGTGAGCTTTCGCCTGGCTCATGGACACTGTCTTAACCAGCCATCCGCAAAAACCTCACCCGGGTAACAACCGCACCTCCCTCATCGCGATTAGCTGGCGCGCGCTGTTTACATGTATACATTTTTATTCACGACGATGACGTCATCTACCCGGGTAGAGTTCCGCGCGCGTCTTAATAGGCCGTTTATCAGGTTATCATCCGGACGACGTCCGGACGTCACCGCGATATCACCCTGGCCCGACTAGGGTGAGATTTACCTCGATGTCACCTCGAGTGTCCGGACGTTACCCCGATTGACGCGTCTTAACAGGAAGGGGGTAAATATCATCCGGACAACGTCCGGACGACACCGC
Organism: Strongylocentrotus droebachiensis; assembly: GCA_035222895.1. Taxonomy (NCBI): domain Eukaryota; kingdom Metazoa; phylum Echinodermata; class Echinoidea; order Camarodonta; family Strongylocentrotidae; genus Strongylocentrotus; species Strongylocentrotus droebachiensis. The sequence continues at coordinate 26,000 of JAVYIG010010763.1, forward strand.
GACTTTATTTTCCAGTTAAGACGGGGTTTCAAGATAATACAAACCTCTAAGAAAAATCCGAGTACTGCGATACCTCCTTTATTCTTTAGAGCTTCGTTGACACTGCTGTATGCTGTATCGTAATGAACGATGTGCATCTGCAGAGAGAGAGAGAGAGAAACAATTCTCATTAATCGTATTATTCCTTCCTTCTACCAATATAATTATATCAAGCGCAATATTTACATTGGTAACTGCTCCTCCACCCCTTGTATCTGTTATTCTCCCTCCTTGAAGTTCTCCTCATAAAATATTCTCAGAAATTTCCGAATTGAATTATTAAGAGACTAATTCATCACGCTAAAAAGTAACACAAACAAACGGCTTAATGAAAGGAATGGATTCGTCTTCCTTCCCCTGCCTCTCTTCATCCAGAAGGTTTAATAACATACATAGACTGAAAACAATTTAAAAGTATAATCCTTTAAGTGGCATGTAAATTTCAATATACGGATGAGCCAAGCCATTTTTTTTAAGTGACACCATTATAAAGGGTATCGAGGTATACGGCGACAGCCATCGAGGGCCTTCAGACAATCATCACATTCTTCAGAAGACCGACGGCCAATGCAACCGATAGCCCACGAGACTGACAACGTCGGTCTCATGGGAGTTTCTGAAACCTTATCAAATTGTTCACGAGACCGACGGCCGATGAGACCGATAGCCAAAGAGACCAACAAATTCGGTCCTGCAGAAGACTGAGTCCACAAGGCAAACGGTCAACATGTCGGTCTCGAAGGCCTTCTGAAGGCTTTTCTGAGGGTTCGCTTGACCGACATCGCCGGTCTCGTGGACTGTCGGTCTCTACTGTGATGTTCCATAGGTATAAACAATTTGTGTACATACTTCAGCGGGAGAGCGTTTTCCATCGATCGTGTGTTCTGATCCCTTCATGTCGTTAGAACCGAAATGGAAGTGGAACTGGACAGCTCTGAATGTCCCGTTCAGCCCACCACCGGTAATATCGTAATCCTCTCCATCAACAGCCCCGTTAGATAATACAATTTCCACTGAGGTGAAAAAGGGGGTAACGCCATACGACGGTGAATTAACTCCAAATGATCCAAATTTCGAAATGGAAAATAAACTTATCATTTTCAATAAGGATGCATGGATTTTATTCGCACCTCGGGTCGGGACAAATATTCTGAAGCACTCTCGTTCGTCCTGCATGCTCAAAATGAGAAGATTACCATTTTTTAAAAATATTTTGGTCAATCAGACTTTGTGGTTCAGGGATGGAAGACTATACAAAGGCTATAATCCAAGCCCTGAATCTTTTTGGGAGATGTGGGCAAGACCACAATGCCATTAAGGTCTTGAGATGGGAGTTTGTAGATTGCTTAATTGAGCTTTGCGCGATGCCCACTTATAATTAGTCTCTGCTACCTTAAAGGGACTTGGTAACATTGTTAAGATGAGAGATAGTGGTGCTCAGGTAGTGACTTCAATGCTATAGATGAACGATTAAAGATAATCTGAAAATTTGAGTGAAAACGGACCATTATTCATGGTACAAATAGGGAAAAACTGATCTGATCGATTCCTTAATATTCTCCCAACTATATTATTACAATTTAATTACGTTTTAGGTGAATGGAAATCGTCTCAAAGCAATAAAATGACTCTACATTCCATTCCAGACATTTAATATACAGTCATCATACAGAGAGGTGTAATCAAAGGAATTCGAGTTATCATTACCAATATTACATACAAGTATTTAAGGGTGTTTAGTTACCGTAAGAAAAAAATGTTTATTTTGAGTTTAATCACATTATTCAGAGTCCTTCGATCTTTTTGGTGATACAACATTATGCTCCGGTGACATTTTCTTGGAGCCATATATTTGGAGGAAAGATAATAGGGTTGTGGTTAATGGTGGAGATTGAGATATGGGTAAATTCTAATTCTAAATTCATGAGAATCAAAAAGGATTTTTGAAAGGCCGCTATATCGGAGAAAATATCCGTTTACTTTATGATATATTATTATATACCGAACTTAATGACATTCCAGGCATGTTGTTGATGATTGATTTTGAAAAGGCCTTCGATTGTATATCTCACAAGTTTCTAATCAATGTCCTTGACTTTTTTCATTTTGGGCCATCGTTGAAAAAATGGATTAATCTATTTTATCAAAATGCTTCTTCTTGTGTCACAGTAAATGGTTTTTGCACAGAAAGATTTACTATAGGACAAGGGTGTCGTCAAGGAGACCCATTATCTCCATACCTGTTTTTACTTGTTAGTGAAATATTAGGATTTTTTTATTGGACATTCCAATGATTTAATTGGCTTGCATCTACAGGGAAAAAATAGTAAACTACTACAATACGCAGATGACACCATTTTGACACCTAACGGTACAAAAGAAGATTTACAGAGCTCACTGAAAATATTGGGTGATTTTGAAGAAATGTCAAACCTAAAGATCAATATTACAAAAACTCATGTGATATGGATTGGGAAAAATAGAGCCTGCAAAAAAAGCTAATGCCAGAGCACAAACTAAATTGGGTATCAGAAGGTTATTCGAGATACTTAGGAATAGATTTTTCGGTTAACTTAGTAGAGATGGTAAATCATAATTATACTGAAAAAATTAAAGATATAAAACGCCAAATTATTTCATGGTCCAAACAAACCTTAACTGTCCTCGGAAGAATAACTGTAGTCAAATCTTTGTTGGTGCCAAAATTGAACTATTTATTGCTTTCAGTTCCAGAACCGAATTCGCAAATTATGAAAGATATAAATCGTTCTTTGTATGCATTTATATGGGGTAAAAAAACCTGATAAAATCAATAGAGAACAAATGTGTCAACTGTATAATAAAGGTGGGGTTAAGATGATTGATATTTACATTCATGCTAAATCCCTGAAAATATCATGGATTAGAAGATTTGTAACTGATTCTCAGATAGAAAGTTTCACTTTTCACATGTTCAATTCATTCTTGCCCAAAACCTATTTTTTCACCTGTATATGGGCTCACAGTATTTTAGAAAATTAGCAGACTTGACTCCAAATCCATTTTGGAAAGAGGTCCTTTTCGCTTGGTCAGACTTGGTCGAACTTCTTATTGACGACATATTGCAAGTCAACCTCTCTGGAATAACCCCCACATTAAAATAAATGACAAAGTGGTATTTTGGGGGGCTTGGAATTTACGAGGAATACGTTTTGTGAATAACATCCTAAAAATAGATGGTTCTTTTTGTTCATATTTTGAGTTTCAGCGGAGATTTGACATACAAACAAATTTCCTCCAGTACTATGGTCTTTGTAATGCAATTCGGTCAGGTTTTAAAATGACTACACATGTAGCTCCTAGTAAGGCCTTATAGAACCTATCATTCCCGAAGCCGTGCACCTTGTGGTAAAAACAAATGTTGGTTGTTCACATATTTATCAGTCTTTGTTAAAAAACAAAGTAAAAGAATGTAAAGCCCTTACAAAGTGGAAAAGTTTTTTAGATTTTCAAGATGTACTTTGGGGTTCGTACTGTCAAATTCCATTTCAGTCAACAATAGATATCAACATGAGGTGGTTTCAAATCAAGATTTTAAATAGAATATTATATATGAAGGACAGTTTGTTAAGATTTGGTATAGTGGCTGACAAGAAGTGTACTTTTTGTAGTAACAATGATGAAACTATCATACATGTTTTTTGCTTTTGTAACTATTCTAATGAAGTATGGTCGAAGTTAGAGTTCTGGAAATTTCGTAATACGGGGGAAAGGATCAAACTTACAAATCAAAATAAATTGTTTGGATTTTGCGGTAGCAATAATAATGCACTCAACTGTGTTCTGAAGGTTGTAAGACAAGAAATATTTTCAGCTAAATTACGAAATCAACTACCATCATTTGATATAATTTTATCAGCTGTAAAACGTTATTATGAAATGGAAAAATATATATACCAAACAAATCTCAGAGAGAATAAATTGAAAAAGAAATGGTTTCACTTTAGAAAATATTTTGAGGGTGTTGGAAATGTGCTAACATAAACATGATCATGTATTTTATGTTTGGTATTTTTTTTAAATTGTATTTTTAAAGTACTAATTTTGTCATAAATGTTTGTTTTTATCTGCCACAAAAGTTTTCGGCCGTGATGATTATTATCTGTGTCAAGCCATTATGTATGGAAATTATTTATTTAATTATTTGTATATATGATATATGCATGTTCTGTATATGATGAAATTTGTTTTGAAAATAAAGAACCCTGTGGAAGGGGAAAAAATATTTAAAAAAAAAAAAAAAAAAAATCTAGGGTTAATGGGTCCAGATTTGAAGCTGATTGGGCAAGTGTACGTAAATAAGTGAGCAGCCATTATATTGTCGCTGGAGAATTTTGTGTCGTAGCGTAAAACAATTTTTTGGACAAAACTCACATGCATGACCATTATTTTCGATTGTGGCAGGCTTGGTGGTTCCGTACGACTGAAGATCGAATGGAGCAAGTTCGATCTCGTCGGTCTTGTTTGTGTCGATGTTGATAGGCGACTGCGAGGAACCACCACAGAATGATCCGGGGATGTCTTTCCAAAACTCTTGATCTGGAAAAGAAATAATTGGTGATCATCCGAATATATTGTATGATATGTTTTTGTTTAATTGTCTATCATACACAATTACTATTTTGTCGAAATGCGCTTGAAGCTGTTTGGCATTATTAAGATATCCAAGACATTCGCAAATAACATTCTGTAAAGCTTCGTACTAAAACAAAAATATATAACTCCTCTATTGACTATCATTATCCTCATCATCATCATCATCCGAATTATTATTACTTGGTTCTCCTCATCATCATCGTAATTATATGTCGTCATTACAATTATCACCACCGTCAGTATCATCATCACCGTCATCTTCATCATCACGAACAACATTATTTCTACCATAGCCATCAACAATACCGAGCAACAATACCACCATCACCACCACCACCAATTTCATCGTCACCCATCATCACCATCACCTTAATCATCATCATCGTCACCATCAATATAATATCAACATTGTGATATTAAAAAACGGCATTAACACTGTTTATCATTATCATACAGTCATATCTAATAACAATTTAAAACGCGTTATGCTTGACGAGCCAATTCAAATGATATCAAGATTTTTAATATACATTATTGCATTTAAAGGCAGGCTTTACTACTTCAGCTAGAAGGGATTAGACCACCCAGCGAGCCAGCGAGGTCACTGTGGCAGGTGGCTATCTCATTAACTCAGCTCTCATTTAACATAAGAAAAAGAGGATCATGGGGGACCAACAGGCACCGATTGGGGAAGTTTTCTATATCGAGGGAGCAAGTAGCTACAAGTAGGATAGTGTGCCTTTAAAGCCCCATTAGAGCTGAAGAGATAGCCACCTGTCAGTGACCTCGCTGTGTGGTCTAATCCCTCCTGGCCCAGTAGTATTGACGGTTTTTAACTACTGCATTTACATTCTGTAATGATTGTTGATGTTTTTCTAACTAAAACATTCGAGACCACGTACCTGTGTCACCAGCTCCAGCGTAAGTCCAATTATCTATGGCTAAAAGAATCGAAAAAATGTTTGAGAGATTAAAGATTGACGAGATGGTCTGAGTAATTCCAAAGATTAGGTCAAATTATTATTCATTTTTTACGCGAAAAAAGTATGTTTCACTTACTCCTGTCTTACTTGAATTTTCTTTCTTTCTCTATCTCTCTCTCTCTCTCTCTCCCTCTCTCTCCTGCACTTCCACTCAAGACACGTTATTAGTCTACACGCTTCAGCCGTTAAAACAAAAATTCTGACTTACATCCATTGAATGCAATATATTAATTCCCCTCCTTCATGTTTGTCTACCCACACAAACATACAATGCGTATGCAGGGGCGGATCCAGCCGGCGTCGAGGGGGGGGGGGGGGCCAAATTTGTGAGAAAATATTGAGCGGCGCGTCAGCGCCGCGTTCGGCGCTTGCGCGGACAGGAGGAGTCTGAGGGGGGATGTGTCCCCCTGAAAAACTGAAAAAAAAAAAAAAAAAAAATCGAATTTGTAAACTTAATTTGTGTGATTTGGTGTATACTTTTTGCCAGGATATCATTTAAATTCTGTGACTTTTTTCCAGCATAAATTTATGATAGGAGGAAAAGACTGTAAACACAAGAAGTGGGACTATGTGTGCAGTCCGCATAGTACCCCGTTGTGACAAAAAGTCTTTAGGACACTGGTATTCATGGCACAGGTACCTCTAGGCAGGCGCGTACGCAGGGGGGGGGGGGTTAAACCCCCTTTATTTTTTTTTTGTATGTGTGTATTTTAGAACAAAACCCCCCCCCCCCCCCCCCCCCCCGCTTATTCAACGGCTGGCTGAGTCGTTGCGAAATTTTTGGACCGATTTCAAAATGTTAAAACTCCCCTTGAAAAAATCCTGCGAACGCCACTGTGTAAGTGCTTAATATTGATATATGTATAACTAAACACAGCAATGATTCCCTCATCAAGATCAAGAGTCCATAAAGTATATCTTTTATCCTTTTTATTTCATTTCTAAACAAGATCTTCAATTGCAACAATGTTGACAACCACAATTGACACGGTACAGATTCTTAATACCTCGGGTATCACTTGATTGTCAAAATCAGTCAGTACAAGACTAGTGCAGCAGTTGTGATGGGCAGACAGCAATAACTTGATTCGGGCTGCAGCTTTAAACATCTCACATCAGGCCCCGGTGAACGTTTTTCAAAGTAGGGGGGGGGGGGCTAAAGTATTTATGAACAGGTAGAGCGTAGCGTAAATTGGCGTAGGGTCCAGGGGGCGGCGCCCCTGGAAGCTCGGAGGTTTGAGCAGGCCAGGGGGAAATGAGGTCATTCAAAGGGTGTGGGGGGTCATCAAATATAAAGGGCAATTTCCGGGAGAAAGGGGCACCTACTAAGGGCAACCTCAAATCGGAAATTTACATCTTTTTTAGACATTGATTATATACCCTACAATGTGATTACAGAGATGATTTCAATGTCTGTTTCTCTCTTAACATGGTCCATACTGTTCAAGCATCACACATTTACTTCGTAGTTGGTTTGTGATGGTAAGAATAATTTTTGCGAGCGAGCTAAGCGAGCCAGCAAAAAATTTGGATTTGTGAGGTCGCAGTGAAAAAAATTACATCTTATAAAGAAGAAAAAGAAAGTCCTGATGGGGTTTTAAGCACAATCTAATCATGAAAGGCTAAAAAGATCTTTAATATGAGTTATAATTATATCAACTTTAAATACGGGCGAGCGTAGCGAGCCACACTTGGTTGAAATTAAAGAAAAGTTCCTCTTAATCCCTTTAAATTAGGAGCACTTTTTATGGGGAAACGAAAAGGGGGCACATATCCAAAGGGGAAAATGACACGTATTTGAAATGAAAAAGAGCACATGTCAAAGTAAAAATGGGAATTACCAGAGGTGAAAATGGGGCACTCCTCGCACCTAATAAGGGGCACTCACCAGAGATGAAAATAGGCACTTATGACAACGGAAAAAGTGCAATTTTCAGAAGAAAAATGGCACTAATCAGACATGAAAAGTGGCACTTATTACAGAGTTAAAGGGGGCACCTCTCAAATTTTAATAAGGGCATGCACTCATCGGAGATGAAAAGGGGCACGTATAAGAAAGGACCAAATCTCACGCACACATTATGCAAAAGAGGTGAGTAATTACGTCCTGCAGGACACAACACAAATCCCAGTTTGGTTTCCGGAAGCTGGAGAAGAATCCTTTTCGCATCGTATACTGATTTTAATTGTTAATGATTTACGCATCTATCCAATCTGTCCATATAGTATAACAGTAACAACCCATCTGTGACACTAATAAACGATGTGCATGAGACTAATTTTATTCGGTATCATTTACAAATTATGGGCAGATTGAGAAAGAACAATTTAGACTTACAGGTCGTCTTCTGTGCACCTGTTCAACTGAATGCAGTGTTTTTACCCAAATTCTAGCGATAAAAATGGGTAATTTTATGAATAAATCAGGCTTTTACGACCATTTTTACGGAACTAATTTTATGAATCCGCGAACTGCCGAATTTGGAAGCTTTGCCGACATGCTTCACGATGCCTCCGTGTTTTTACTTTTCGCATTTGCTATTTTTCGTGCTTTTTTCCTTAATTACGTTTGCTAAGTCGCGCTTTTATGTAGATAAAATATGTGGTCTCGCATTTTGCAGGGAAAAAAAGTTTTTTGGCGGGGCCTTGCCCTTGGTTGGTTTCTTTCTATTTCTCTTTAAAATACTTTTTCAAATAAGAGGGGGGGGGCTCGAGCCCCGCCATACCGCGGACCCTGTACACTGTGTAACAGCATGATGATTTGACAGATGGACCTGAAGTTAACCGAGTCCTTAAATACTTTTGAACGTTGTAACTTGTACGCTAGTGTAGAGAGATCATCGGCATTTTGTTTCTATCATAATATATAGGCCTAAAACACGAATTAGGGCTAGTTTGACCTGAAAACAACCCAAAGCTCGGCGCATGTCCAGCTGAACCGCGGGAGCTTGGCCTATATACGGATAGGTGAGGGCCCTGGGTCCACTCCTAACTCGTGTTTTAGCCCTTCTTTCTTCCCGTTTCCTTTCCTTTCCTTTCCTTTTCTTTCCTTTCCTTTGTTTTGTTTTGTTTTGTTTTGTTGTTGTTTTTTTTTGGGGGGGGGGCCGGGCCCGTCGGGCCCCCCCCCCCCGTGGATCCGCGCCTGTGCGTATGGATCATCTGGATCGACAAATACCTACTTTCATTCCATCCCGATCAACTTACCCAAAGTATTTCACCCGGACACACAACACCTGCACACACAATCGGACTACCATGACCGCAGCCAGACAACTTACTCCTTACATCCCGGACCACTATGACAATGATCCCCACCCCCCCCCCCCCCCCACACAAATATCGTCAATTACTACTTGAACTGTGACTCATAGAGTAGTTCATAGAGTAGTTCATTTTTGTAGTTATTATGGTGCCAAGATATATTATGTATTACTATAAATGTAAATTTTCTTCGTGATATTAATATGTGTCTAACTGAATATTTTCAGATTGTCAACTTCTTATTCCCTCCCCCTGTTGTCTTGTGCCCGTTGTGTGCTGTGCCTATTGTCGATGTGCTGTAGTCTTCTTTTATTTCTCATATTTTCTCTTTTCTCCCGTCCTGTCTAGTCTCGTCTCTCGTTTTGTTGTTGTTGTTTGTGTGTACACTTCTTGTTTTGTTATACCCCCTTTCCCCTATTGTATTCTTAGGTAGTCACAAATATCTATTCATCATGTTTATCCGGCTCAGAGGGGACCCTAATAATTACAAGCTCTGCTTTTACCAGGGTCTCCTCGTCTTTCTGTTAGTTAACTTTGTTTTTATCATTGCCATAATTTGTTATTTTGCATTGTAAATGTGTAAGTGATCCAATGTTATGCTCTATATGTCATTTGAAAGAAAGACGAATAAAATCTTATCTTATCTTATCTCATCTTACCAACAACACAGAGTACATCGACAACACAAGTCATATTCAGTACAGGCACTACAGACTAGACTCTCCGCGAGCGGTTTCATTGGAATTAATCGACCTTTCCCCCTCGCTGCCGTGTAAATAAAAAATACGCAGCCCCGACACCATGTGTGTTTTCCCATATATAGCTTTCTGTGTACAGTGCTTGTTACTTTACCAGTAAAGTAAAAACCTTGCAGTGCACACCAATACTTAGTACATGCTACATGATCAACTGTTTCTGATCCATTTCACACCTTTTCTTTCACATTGCAATCGCATTACCAGAACTGGAGTTTCTCTTTAATTATGGGGGCGGGGAGTCACGATACTTCAACCAACGGACTGTGGATATATTGATCACATAATTTTCGGTCCCGCCACTGATGTCCAAAGGCAAGACATTAATCACCATTTGCCACTCTTCACACAGGTGTTACATCGTCAAGGTTATAGTGTTCGGTTTGTTACGGGGGTTAAATCAGCTTTAGAGATATAGGGTTACATAATAATTATAGTCTGTCTACCAGAGTCTTGCAATAATTTAAGATGGAAAGGAAGAACGTAATACCTAATGCTTCGAATTTGCAATAATATTTTTGAAATGGGATTGAATTTGGTAATGGAGGGGTCGTTCGTGATACGTCATCGGACTCTCACCATCTATGGTTCGCGGAACTAGGTGATAAATATACAGTAGGCTTGCGGGTGCACCATGTGAGAAAGAGAGGATTGAGGAGTCCTGATAGACTCTCGGTAATCGTTTTTGAGGGTGTGTAGTCCTGAAAGGACTGTTTGTGTAGTCTTGAAAAAGACTGTTGGTTATCTTTCTTAGCTAATAGTTCTAAGGAGAACTATAGCGCTTGGAGAGGATGAGTGGCGGGAGTGGCTCGACGTTTCGAACAGGTTGACTATCCGTCGTCAGGAGTGGAGAATAGCTGATAGGTGATAAAAGTTTGTCAAATTCACAACTCCCTGCATGGCCTATATACTTGGGTTTAGGCTTGTACGTTAGCTTTAGAGATAGGGTTAAATAATAATGTCTTTCGTCCGGAGTTAAAGTTAAGAATATAAGCGTTTGTGTCGTAGAATGTTGCTCACATGTTTCCAGGCTTAGGTAAGGTTTTGGGTCAGATAAGACGTACTAGTAGTTTGGTCCAGGGTTGATTATTGGCTTTTGTTTTACCTGACTGCTATTTATAAGTCCTTTCCGAGAGACTTGGTAATGAGGATTAGCACCTTAACAAACACCTATTACAATTTGACCACTACCACTGAACCACGAAGTTATGAATTCCCTTACTGAAAGAAATTGCCCGCGGAGAAAGGTGAATTGTGCTCCTATATTTGGAGTGTCAAACAAATCACTAAAGCAATTCATTGCCTTAATCACCCTGATTGTCAAGTATTAAGATAACAGAGAATGATAAAAGAGGACATGTCGACGGAAATATTTAGTGCCACAAATCAAGCAATCAGAGTGAGATGAAACTATTCGGGTAAAAAGGAATACTAATAGGACGAGGTACATACATTTGAAAAGTGCGTTTTGGCAAGATTTCATTCACATAATAATAATGATAATATAATGACTGGATTTATATAGCGCTTTCCAGAGGATATGGGGCACATACTTTTCATTTATCATGAATTTAAAGAATAAATATCATTTTTGTTTTCTTTCTATTTGCCATCATTTATTAATTGAATAATACATACATTAGAAACACATTGATTACAAAGAAAAACACATGCATTATACTTATATCACAAAATTAATTATACTTTTTTTTAAAGCTAAAATAATTAATAGATTTCTAAAACCTACATAGGCCTATTTTGAATTGATATAATCAAATTGCTTGCCTACAATTATATCACTGTATTCATTTTTTTCATTATCAAACAATACTTCTGTTTTTCTGAAAAAAACTAAGAATTGTTCCAAAATATTTTTGCGTAATCACAATCATAAAATAAATGATATCAATTTATTGCGCAGTTGCACTACAAACAATAATCATGATCAGATATTTTGAAACGATATAATTGTGTCATCTGCTAACAGGCTAATTTTCACTTGAGTACCAGGCATACTTCCTGATCCAGTTAATTGAACACCTTGAACAGCTTCATCCATCTAATCTAAATTGCTAACATTTTGATGACAACTAAAAACAATAGAGCAGACACTAGTCAACCTTGCCGAAGACTTCTTTGCAGAGAAAATATTTATAAATATGACTCGCATAATTCCGAAAGAGAGGGGGAAGAGAGAAAGAGGGGGAGGAGAGAGAGAGAGGGGGAGGGAGAGAGAGGGAGAGAGAGGGAGGTATGGAGAGAGAGAGAGAGAGAGAATGCACTGGTGAATTTAGAATTTATAACTCAAAGATTTAATTACAGACTCAGGGTTGGTGATCAGCGTTTGACCATACGCATAAAAAAAAAAATATGGAAAGAGATGTCTCAGATAAAGCGGATCCAAATTATGGAATGCAGTCAGGAAATCTTCATCTGTATACACATTCACAGCTCAACAATTTAAGAAGTATATTATCTACCTTGAGTGGAAACACATTCTCATCCAAATGTACCCACACTGAATTTTCTTGTATATCTCATGTATTTAATTGTTTGTTTGTTTTATTTTTCATGTATTTAATAGTTTATTTCTTTGCTTGGTAGTTGACTAGATTTGTAACTGTTTGTAGATGTGCGTGGATCCGTTTGAAAACCAACTTAAGTTGAAAAGGCAAGCCCCCCCCCCCCCCCACATGTGGAAATAAATTAAAGATAAACTTTAGTACTGGTAATGCGATTGCATTGTGAAAGAAAAGGTGTGGAAAGGTTCAGGAACAGTATACATGTAGCATGTAAGTATTGGTGTGCACTGCAAGGTTCTGGAGTCATCAAAATCATAATAAATTTGACCGAGTCTTGGTAAAGTAACAAGCACTGTACACAGAAAGCTATATATGGGACAACACACATGGTGTCGGGGCTAGTACTACCTTTATTTCCTTGTCTTTCTATGCTCATTACTCAGCCAGTATACATTTTCTTCCAAAATTGTTTGGCACATGTCTACTTGTAATCTTGAACATTCAGTGTAAGTTTTGTTTGATTCTGTGAATTTTTTTTTTTTTTAAATCAGATCTGGAGTTTATCTTTAATAATTACAAACAAAAGAATTAGTCGCAAAAGTGAAACGAACCAATATCTGGAGGCTTAAACGAAAGCGTATTGCATTTTGGTTTTAAAAACTGTTATGAAAACCGCAGACTGTCTATTGCATAGCAATGTGAAACGAAATATGGTCTTTCTTTTCTGTGGTATAATATTTAATGTAAACAATGTGAATTTTTTTCCTTCAATTTGGCTGAATACAATGTACGGGCAAGTTCAACCAAAAAATATTATATCACTGTCTGTTGATAAATTGTGTTTGTTCTTCTAAAGCACAGATGGCAACATTTAATTATTCTTTTTAATTATTTAATGAGGTGTGTCTATTTAGATATTGAAAAACAGAGGAGGGGCGAAATGTACCTGCCCCAAGTGCAGTAGCATTGGAGGGGGTCGAGTCGAAAATGGTATAAGAGGCACTCACACTACCGATAGAATTATTTTTATACTTTGAAATGATTCATTTATTATCAATTTTTTAGTGGGGTGGGGGTATCTCGGTCCCTGACAACGTTAGCTGCGACGCCACTGCATGAAGATGTATTCAGGCTTTTTTTTCTTTCTTCTTTTGTTTCTCTACTTTTAATGAACGGTGACTATTTCCCCAAACACGATATCACATAAAGATGGACCCCTTGTCCTTCCAAACTCAGTTGGTATATGCGATCCTGCATAAATTTAGTAGTAGCTGGCCCTATTGAGAATTGTATTATCTGATGCAGACGAGATCTGTTTCATAATGACAATGTTTATCTAGTTCCGTCACTAGAAAGGTTTTTGAAATTCCATGATCAGCGCCTTAAATCTTTTCGTTTTCTATTTATTTTTTCTTCTTATTTGAATCCATGTCATGTTCAAACAACAACACGTTCACACTCTTAAGTTATGTCCTACTGGGAATAATTTCTCTTTTTGAAATGAGTACTGAATATCTGGAATTTAACTGATTAAGCTCCCCTGGTCAAGATTTATTTATTTATTTATTATTATTTTATTAATTTTTTGGGGGGAAGGGGGCTCTTCTTCATTTTTGTCTTCTTCTCATTCTTCTCCTTCCCCCTCCTCCTCTTCTTCTTCCTTTAATCTTCTCCTTCACCTCGTTTTTTTATATTTGTGAATTCTTATTTTATTAACTCTCATCAGCAGTGTTTATCCAGAATAAATTAGGGGAGGCGCAGAACCCTACTTCTCCCGGATGATGCGCAAATGGGCTTATGGGTACGCCTATAATGGTTCTAGGACAATTACCCCCTGGGCAATCACCCCCCGGAAAGTTACCCCCCGGAAAACTACCCCCCAAGGACAATTACCCCCGGAGAATTACCCCCCGGAGAATTACCCCCCGAGGACAATAACCCCCTAAGGACAATTACCCCCCGGAAAATTACCCCCCGGAGAATTACCCCCGAGGACAATTACCCCCCAAGGACAATTACCCCCCGGAAAACTACCCCCCGGAAAATTACCCCCGAGGACAACTACCCCCGAGGACAATTACCCCCCAAGGACAATTACCCACCGGAAAACTACCCCTTGAGGAATTACCCCACGAGGACAATTACCCGCCCCCGAGGACAATCCCCCCCCCCCCGGGGGGACAATCAGGATTCAATAGCAAAAGACGATCTGACACGTTGAGAGATGCTGTGAAGGCTACGAGCCCATAAAATCCCGTGCATGAACCCACATTCGTTCAAATACTTGCGCGTGATCTTCCTCATTACTACACATTTTTCTTTAACTATAATGTATGCAACAACACAGTGGTTGCTGTTTTCTACGAAGGATTTCTCTTGTGCAGCGTTATTTCAACTTTTTGTTCGACACGATGCCCTCTTAAGGAATGAAAAGTTTCGCCCAATCTTAAATTCTTCACAAACTATTTATTTTGCATCACTCTGGCACTCCTCAAATGCTATCTACACACGTTTGGGCACATTTGTTTCTTGATTTAGTGAACGAGCAAGAAAAACAAGGACAAGACATTTTCAAAATGGTAAAACATAATGTTGTAATCAACACACTAGCACAGATTTAAGGTATGCGGGCGCCTCACCGCCGAGTGTACATGAATATAAAGTGAAATATTCGGTCATGACCTTGATACACGAATATGAGGATATCCGGGCCTCTCGTTGCCTTGATTCATCATGTTTATAATTGTGATGAGTGTGGTAACAATGTAATGTCGAAATAAAAGATATATATTCGCAAAATATTGTCAGCGAGCGAGGAAGAAAGACATTTTATTATTTGTTTACATTTTATTTTCTCATGAAAATAAATACTCTACCCGTTTCTGATATTTGTTTTTCACAAAATCAACGTTTGCCCCCAAAAAATTGTGATGTAACTAACATTATCTTGCGGCACCCCAGTTGAAAAAACGCTGTTCTGGAATTACAAAATCATTGAGATGAATGTACCCAAGTGCGGATACTTATTTTCTTTTACTATGGCACCGTACATACCATATATTTAACTTGAAGGCAATTTTTATATCAAAATAAATTACAGTACAAGAAAACATATTTTAGTTCACCATGACAACAGAAATATATATATATATATATATATATATTACATTACATTTATAAACATGAAGAGAACCTTAATTTTGGAATAGATCATGGATGAGGGCCCATTATACATACAAAGACAAATATACGATCAGCTGATTAGAAAAGTTACAGAGGATGCATACATAATGATATCTTACATCCTAATTTCTTTGTTGGGCCATTTTTGAGGAGACTAGCTGTATTAACGCGTACTCATCTGCGCGCAATGTATTGTTAAATTTCTAAGAAATGTAAATTCCGTACTTTGATTTGATACATGCGTCTTCTGGCAATTGAATTCGATTTGATACATGCGTCTTCTGGCAATTGAATTTGATTCAATACACGTGGCATATTAAGTCAAACTTCACAAAGGTGGAATGGATACCGAGCGAGAGGGGTGGGTGAAATCTCCTCCTAGGAGGATACATGTACGTCAAGCAAAAAGATTTGGCAGATGGGTACGAGGGCTTTGAATGTGAGCTACGAATATAAATATAATTTATACACAACCCCTGTACGAAACAAATCTATTCCGTCATAAATAACTAAGAAAATGAAAGTTCATGACATTTTCTTTAAATAGCAATTTGAAGAGGAGCTCGCATTATACGTCACAGTGTTACAAATTCCCTGGGTGTGATTGTCCTCGGGCCGCGGTATGGTGTTTCGAGGGGGGGGGGGGGGTAATATTCCTCGGGGGGTAGTTGTCCTCGGGGGTAATTGTCCTCGGGGGGTAATTCTCCGGGGGGTAATTTTCCGGGGGGTAATTGTCCTCGGGGGTAATTGTCCTCGGGGGGTAATTCTCCGGGGGGTAATTTTCCGGGGGGTAATTGTCCTTGGGGGGTAATTGTCCTCGGGGGGTAATTCTCCGGGGGGTAAATTTCCAGGGGGTAATTGTCCTTGGGGGGTAGTTTTCCGGGGGTAATTTTCCGGGGGGTGATTGCCCAGGGGGTAATTGTCCTGATACGGCCTATGGTTATGGTTTAAAGTTTCAACAATATAGTCAACAATATAGTCACCGTATGGGAAAGGGATTTTAAATTGATATAGGGAGAGGGAGCAAGTGAGAGATAGGGGAGAGATGGAAATGAGAGAGGGACAGAGTGAGAGAGAGAGAGAGAGAGAGAGAGAGAGAGAAGGGAGTAGAAGGGGTGAGGAAGGGAGCGCACTGCAACAATAAGTAAATTTATCGTAAACCACTGCTTAAAAAGGAAAGCATGTATTAAAGCCCCTGTAAAGTGTTGGGAGCCCGAATTCGCCAACAATCTGATGGCAATATTTCACTTAAGTTGTATCATACTGTGAAATAAGATGCCATTTAAGACAAGCTTCTGCAAAGATTCCTGCCCCCCCCCCCCCAAAAAAAAAAAAAAAAAAAAAAAACGTGTTTAAAGAAGAAAAGAAAAAATTGATAAAAGAATACATAATTTGGGTTTTCTGTTGTATGCAGAAAACCTAAATTTTGTATTCTTTCATCAATATTCGACTTCAAACACATTTGTTTTGAAAATCCTTGCAAAAATCTTTGACAAACCTATGTTTATGTGCGTCATATGACGCGTTTCAGACCAAGGTTCAGACAGTGAATTTCAGGCCCAGTGTAATAAAGTACCTGTCTCTCAAGAGACTTGGAAAATTCTCAAAAGACTTTGGTATTATAAATGCAAAAGCTCAAACAAATAGAGGTGTTCGAGTGGGAAGGGCGTAAAATTAAGCATCAAATTTCTTTTGAAGATGTTGATGTTACATGAAGTTGAAGCACCAACATCATTTGCAGATGTAGCTGACCATATGTCTTCAGACACTTTATAGACATTACACAATGAAGACAAGCGTCAACTGCAGAAGCAGAAGAGGGGAAATATGATTGTAATGGAATTAAAGTTTGTAACATAAACGCGCAGTCTGTTTGTTATAAGACAGCTTTTTCGACAGATCATTTCATATTACGAGGAAGAACTTGCACAATGTAAAAACTCAAGAAGCTGTTTTTCAAAATTATTAACTCTCTAATTCACCAGAGGCCTCCACCCCGTTTGCCATCATACGCCAGTGAAATAGAGCTAGCCACTAGATAAAGTCAATATTTTACTTCCAAAGTAGGTATTTTCTGTGAAGCACTTAGATCTTTAAGAGGACAACCTCAGAGCGCTCTTCGATTTTAGAAAATTTCTCGCTTGCATCATGCGCTGAATTTTCAAAATTGATATTGTCATCGCCATCAAAGTCCCGTGATTTAAATCCGTTAACTACTTGGTTAATTAGGAAGAATCTTGATCTCTTGGTTCCAGTTATAACAAATAGAATTAATTTGTCTTTGGAAGTTAGTACCTTTCCAAACATTTTTAAGAATGCCAAGAATTATCATCGTGTTTCCAACCTTATATTTAGTTCTAAGATACTCGAAAAGGTAGTTGCATCCCGTTTGCAGACTTATTTTAGTGAGAATAATTTTCTTGAGCCCCTGCAGTCTGCAATTAAGCAATATCGCGGAACTGAAACTGCTCTTCTGAAAGTGCAAAATGACATATTATTGCAAGCTATGGATAAACAATAAGGTATCTTCTTGGTATCATTGGATTTGTCGTCAGCGTTGGACACGATAGATCACAATATCATTATCTCGCGACTTTCATCTCTAGGTATTATGAGCAAATCTTTACAGTGGCTGACATCATCTTCTCAGGGTAGGACTCAGTCTGAAGGTGTGGACGGTAAATTTTCTCAACCTGTTCCAACGCTTCACCTTGGGATACCCCAAGGCTCAGTTCTCGGCCCCCAACTTTTGTTTAAACAATATAATTATGCTTCTCTAGTTTGTCGCATTGCACATAATCATGGTATTCAATATCATAATTTTGTATGCAGACAATCTGGAGTTATACATTCCATTTGATTTGAATAATCAGGATGACCAGTTATCTGCAAAACACGTATTGAAACATGTATTTATGAACTAAAATTGTGATTAAACATTAACAATTTAAAACTGAATGATGCAAATACCGAACTAATCAGTTTTAAATATAAAAGCGATCAATAAAAAGTTCATGTTGATCAAATACAAGTCGCTGATTCAAATATTTCCTCTACTTTATCTTTGCGAAATTTGGGTGTCGTCTTCGATAGCATGACGACAATGGATATTTCCAATGAAAAAAAAATTGTCCAAGTGTGTATTCCCAGATAAGAAATGTCTGGAGTAGTATTAAGAAGGTTCTTTTAGATAAAGCTGCTGCTGTAATCGTTCACGCATTTATAACATCACGGTTAGATGGTGGAAATTTTCTGCTGTTTGGTATAACTCAACAGCATCTAAAGAAATTAGAATATGCTCAGAATTCTGCTGGCACGTATTCTTTCAAGAGGTAGAAGTTTGACAACATTACCCGAACATTACCCCTACACATATTGCACTAAACTGGCTTCCTGTAAAACTGAGAAATTAATACAAAATTATTTTATTAACATGGAAGGCATTGCATGGATATGCCCCTGTGTACATTTCAGATTTGTTGGCTGTTTTATAACCCTCGAATTAGTTTGCGATCTGCAGGTAAATACCTACTTGAGAGTCCTCGAACACGCTCTCTTCTAGGGGATCGATCATTTACTGCCTGTGCATCGAGATTGTATGGAATGGTCTTTCCCAAATCCTTCGCTCTTGTTATCCACTTTCAGAACTCAAGTAAAGACATACCTATTTCAGATTGCTTACAATTAGTCACTGCTTTTTGTTTTTCGCAGTCAGAATCATGAACAGACATTTTTGGTAGTTTTTCAGTCTCATCAGCGCCTTTGATTAGGCAACTAGATATTTTCGCTTTATAATTTATTGGATTTGAATTGTCATAAGGCTTGCATCGTTAATCACGAGCTGGATTCCGATCAATCAGATCTAAGATAAATTCGTTCTCCTAAACAAAAATATATTTTTGAATGAAATGTTAGACTTAATTGAATAATGTGCCGGGAAAATATGTTTTCCCCTATTGTAAATTATGTTACCAAGTAAAAATAATTTTCTTTTACGACGGTGACTCTCCTACGCCGCTTGTTATTGTTTATATCAAATTGTTATTAAATGTTAAGACTACCGTGTTCTGGTGTTCTCAATTCAATTGCTTCCAAAAGGGGGGGGGGGATATTTGTTAAGAAGTAAAAGAAAAAGAGCTTACTGATAACAGCTAGAGCTGGTCCAAAACAAAGAACAGAGGCGAGGAGGAGAACGCTGAAAGGGGTCTTCATGTTGTTAGCTTGGTTTCTAAGACAAAATTGTGAGAAAGATTGAAATAGTCCCTCCGGTGGAGACAGAGAACTAGAAGTGCACCCCTGGACGAGATCCGTCAGCCAAGAGCAACAATACCACTATGGAATGCGAAGCACGAAGTGATGGAATCTCAGACAGATAGCCGAGTATACCCTGTACTGTCCTTCGTGCGACAGAACATTGACCAATCGGAAAACGCTATGGGGCAGGGGCGTCGCTGTGCCATTTTGAACATGGGTGTATTAGGGCAGTGGCGTAGCGAGAGTCCATCAGTTGAAGGGGGTGGTGTCAGTGGATTGAGGGGGTAGTCAAATGTTGTGAATCAAAATACGACAAGCAACCCATCTCGTGAGAGGAATGTGGGAGGAGTCTTATATGAATTATATCACCTTGTTAATGTTGCCCCTCCCCTCTTTCACACACCTAAACACACACGCACGCAGCACACACGCACGCTCACACACACACACACACATACACACTCTCTCTCTCTTCTCCCCTCTCTACCCACCCCTTCCCCTCTCTCTCTCTCTTCCCCTCTCTCTCTATCTCCCTCCCTCTCTACCACCTCTCTCTGTCTAAGGTATGAAGGTTTTGGTTTCCTTTAATGCTTACAACACGATATCTGTTATGCTCTCCCTCTCCCCCCTCTCTCTCTCTCTCTCTCTCTCTCTCTCTCTTTC
This sequence comes from Strongylocentrotus droebachiensis, assembly GCA_035222895.1. Lineage (NCBI taxonomy): Eukaryota > Metazoa > Echinodermata > Echinoidea > Camarodonta > Strongylocentrotidae > Strongylocentrotus > Strongylocentrotus droebachiensis. The sequence goes on from JAVYIG010010763.1 coordinate 46,295, forward strand.
TTCAATTCACAATTCGATTGTGGAGTCCCAATACCCCCCTTTTAACCACGCCGCGGAATCTTTTAACTGTATCACTTTCTCTTAATTTGAATGGCATGACGCCGGTTAAATTGTTTTTTCTTCTTCTCTATTTCAAACAAGGTACATAACAGTTATCAACGTGCGCACAATCATATTTCAATACACCTTCCATTAAGATATTGCCAGTTTTGTCGAAATTTCCCAATTGCTATGGCTTAAAAAATTACAATTTGTTGATGATGTGATAAATAATAGGTGCTTATCAATAGGGGTGTTTTGGGGGTAAGCTCCCGCTCAATTATTAAGCGCTAAGAAGGGGGGGGGGGTTGTGTGGAGTTTTTTTTTAAACAACTGTCACTACCACCTCCTCCCCCCTCCCCCCCCCCCCCCCCCCACTGAGCGAAATATCGGCCGGCGCGATTTTCAAATTTGCAAACACCCACCCTGAAAAAAATCTTCGTACGCCACTGTGGGTGCACATGGGTCCCACCCCCTCCTCCTTGGTGATCTTAGTCACCAAAAAATAAAAATGTTGTGCTTTCTTTGGTGATTTGGAAAAAAGAAGTAAGTATTATATCAAAGAAATAAATCAATGAGTATTGAATTGAACTGAATTGAAATTGAATTGAATTGATTTGAAATTTATTTCCATCATCATGACAATATATACAAAGATAAAATATGGAATTTCATAACATGTAACAATTTCAAAATTACATATAAATTGACATAATAGCATTCAAAATATAAAGAAAATTTGAAGATTTAAACCATAGTACAAATGGAAAATGGTGCATCCGTAAAAGCCAGTAAGGTTTGACAATTTAATGCAACAGGCGCAGAAGTACTTGAAGAAAGAAAAAGGAGAAAAAAATAAAAAGGAAAAATAAAAAAATAAAAAGGGGGAGTATAAGTAATATAGGTGTGGTCTTAACATAAATTATGCGTTATAAAGAGAGAGAAGATGTTTCTTGTAAAGTCTTTTGAAAGAATTATTAAATCCGACAGATTGTAAAAATGGAGGTAGGGAATTCCACATTTTGGACCAACTAACGGAGAGAATTGGTTAGTATATTGGACGAAGCATTCTAATGATGGAATTTATCAGCATTTCTTGTGTAGTGGGTATGGACCACATTGTTAAGACTAAATAGGTGCATACGGTTTGGAGGTAGTGAGTTTGAGAACAATCGTTGCATCAATGACGCAATTTGCAATTTATTAATATCATACATATGAAGTCTATGTAATTTGAGTAACTTAGAGGAATGTTTCGTCGCCCAAACAGAATTGCAATACATAATATATGGCAAAATAAATGCATTACATAACATGAATAAGATCCGGAGTGGAATAACAAATTTTAAGTGACTAATAATACCGACGCTCTGAGAAACCTTTTTTGTAATATAATTACTATGACAAGTCCAAGATAGGTTTTCATCGAAAAGTACACCGAGGTAATTAAAAATCTTACACTGTTCAATTAATCTATTGTTGATAGAAATAGAGACATTGTCATATACAGGATTTAGGTTCCTAGCATTTTTGAAAATAATAAATTTAGTCTTAGAGGTAAGTAAGCGACAAACTCAGTTTTTGACTGGCTGTTATCAAATGAGGAGTTCATACGAGTATTGGGCACACACTCAATATCCACCAGCAAGTAGCGTGTTTTTTTTTCGATTTTAGATATTAAGTTTGTAGCAAAAATCCAAAAGTCAAAATTCTAAATTGTAATTTAAAACATTTTAACGAATATTAGCCCTTACTGGCATTGGTGTCGGGAATTCATTGAATTTGGTTGTTTTAGGGTGAATTTTGATAGTTTTGTTGATTTTTCACCTGCCATTTGGTGATATTGTTTATATGTTTGAGATTTTGCATTTATACATAAGTCTTTAAGAATGTTCCAAGTCTCTTGAAAGACAGGTACTTAAGAACACTGGGCCGGAAATTCAATAAGTTTAGTACGAGAATATTTGTAAAAATCATGGTACTTATTTTCATTTTGAGGACAAGGCCCTGGATTTTCTGTAATATCCCAAGATAGTAGTAACTGAAGTTAAAAAGTGGCATAAGAATTTTAGTAGTAAGTTATCCTCGAGCAAAGATATTTTTTGTGATACAAAAATTATTGTTTCCCTGTGGGAAACATGGAAGCAACCAGTGGTGGATCCAGGATGGGGCATTGGGGCCCCGGACCCCTAACCCCTGGCAAAACAAATAAACAAAAAAGATGGTAACGAGAATTTTACCTTTAAAAAAAGAAAAAGGGAAGGTATTTTACCTTTTAGAAAACACAAACATTTTTTGGGTAATTTTTTGTGGGGGAAAAAGAAGAAGAAAAAGTTTTTAGAAAGATGGTATTTTAACCCTTTTTTGTGCCCAAAGGGGTGGGGGGGGGGGGGGTGGGGGGGTGGGGGTGTCGAGTAAAAAAAATAGTGTTTACCGTTTATTAAACCAAAAAATAATGCTCCCTTCCCCCCCCCCCCCTTTTTTTTTTTTTTAACCTACCTTTTTTTTACCATCTCTTTAAAAAATACTGGTTTGGCACCATATAATCGTAGTATAGTATTGAAATGAATTATGTATATAGTACGTAAGACGTATTTGCAAATGTCAACATAAATGCTAGCCTTCATCTTTGTTCGGTTCATACCTTAAAAAGCATGACTGTACACTACATACATATATATAAATAAATTCAGAAATTAAAGTTCAGCTTGTTCTGGCTTAAAGCCCCTCTTTGGTGTTGGGTTCCCCAAAGATTTGATGGCAAAATTTTACTTAAATTGTATCATAATGTGAAAGAGGTTGTAATTTAAAACACATTTCTGCGAAGATTATACAAAACAGGTGTGTTTGAAGTCGAATATTGATGAAAGAATGCAAAATTTAGGTTTTCTGCGTAAACGACATCATTTTTTTTACATTATGATACAATTTAAGTGAAATATTGCCATCAGATTGTTGGCGAATTCGGGGATCCTAACACTTTAGAGGGGCTTTAGTACATGCTTGACTTAATATGCAGTGGTTTCCGATAAATTATTTTTTGTGTGAACGTCTTGTTGTTTAAACATGACATGTATTCCAATAAGAAGAAAAAATCAAATAGAAAACGAAACGATTTGAGGTGCTGATCAAGGAATTTCAAAGGCCTTTTTGCTGATGGGACTAGTTACACATTGTCATTACGATATACAGATCTCGTCTGCATCAGACAATACAGATTCTCAATATATAGGGCCTGATACAACTAAATTCATGCAGGATCACCTAGACCCACTGAGTTTGGAAGGACAAGGGACCCATCTTCAGGAGTGTTTGGGGAAATAGTCACCGTTCATGAAAAGTAGGGAAATACAAGAAGAAAAAAGAAAGAAAGAAAATAATTGAATACATCTTCATGCAGTGGCGTCACAGCTAACATTGTCAGGGACCGGGATACCCCCCCCCCCTAAGAAAATTGATAAAAAATTAATAATTTTTAATGTATACAAATAATTATATCGGTAGTATGTGAGTGCCTCTTATACCATTTTCGAATCGACCCCCTCCTCTGCTACTGCACGTGGGGCAGTTTCGCCCCTCCTCTGTTTTTCAATATCTAGATAGACACACATCATTACATAAACAAACAAAAATATTACATTTTGCTATTTGTCACTCAGAAGAACAAAATCAATTAATCAACAGATTGTGATATAATTTTTTTTGGTTGAAATTGCCCGTATATTGTATCCACCCAAATTGAAAAAAACATCTGTCAAATTGTAAATATTTAATTTCATACCACAGAAAAGAAAGATCATATTTCGTTTCCATTTTAAAATCAAAATGCAATACGCATTCGTTTGAGCCTCCAGATATTGAAAGGCTGTTTGCTAAGGTCGCTTCACCTTTGCGACTATTTTTTGTTTAAATAATTTATTTCCACATGTGAGGTGGATTACCCTTTTAACTTAATAAGTTGGTTTTCAAAAGGGTCCACACACATATTAAAAAAAAACAGTTACAAATCATGTCAAGAAAAAAGCGAATAAATAAACATTTAAATACATGAAATATACAAGAAATAAACAAATAAACAATTTACAGTATGGGTACATTTGGGTAATAACAGTATCTTTCCAATCAAGGTAGGTAATAAACTTCTTAAATTGTTGGGCTGTGAATGTGTATACAGATGAAGATTTCCCATTTACATTCCATAATTTTGATCCCCTTGTTCTGAGACATTTTTTCTATAATTTTTTTGTATGCGAGACTGGCGCTAAGTACAATTCGCGTATATGAATTGCTTTACAGAATAATGCAAATGTAATCAAATATTGGTGCGTTAATAAAAATGCACCGGTGAATTTATAACTCAAATATTTAATTACAGACTCAGGGTTGGTGACGTGCGTTTGGTCAAATGCACATCACCAACCCTGAGTCTGTAATTAAAAAGGGAAAGTTGAGTTTTGTCGCAAAGGGCGCTACACAAAATAACTTTTGTGAGATAATGAAAAACTGACTGTCAAATTTGAAAAACATACAATTTAAATGACAAAATCATCTTTGTTTGATCAAAATCGGTTAAGAGACGGCTGAAATATCCATAAATATAACGATTTCTAATATTAGTGGAGCCCCACAATTAGATAATTTGAACCAACCGTTGAAAAAACGAGATAGCGCCTAATACGTTTTATTCCAGCCAATGCCGATGTTGTTGTTTTTTGTTGGCTTTTTCGTGTTAGTTATAATACGCATAACCAAACGGCCTGTATACTGTTATTATTAATTAATTAATTAATCAAAGGTAACAATATTTTTTGTTAAAGTGAAGCTTAATGAGTATGATCGTATTGGCTAAATTTCACACATTTGGGGGGCTAAAATTACCTTCAAAGCAATTTTACGTCCCAAAAGAGAACTAGAAATGTCATAAATAAGAATTAGAGCAATTACCATGAACTTTAAAGGCATTTGCGGTCTGATACAAAAACTCAACTATCCCTTTAAATGGATCCGAAACGGAAACCTATTTAAAGATACTATGTCCATTTTGCAGCCAACCTCAAATGCTGTATAGAACTTTGCAGGAATTATGAATATGTCATGTATGTTCTATCTGTGAAATTTAAAAACTAGCAGTGTCCTCATATTCAAATTATGCAAGGAAACCCGTTTACTTGCTAGACTTCACTGTCAGACACTATTGAGTGACTGACTGGCTTTTTTTCTTCTTTCGTAATAACATACAAGAAAAGAGTTGTAAAGGGTACATGAGCATTTGTCTACATCAATAACCCACTTCTTGTGATGGCCAAGATTAAACTGATTGAATCTTTGCGCAGCATAAAACGTATGACCATTCGGTACAATTGTCTGAAAATCAAGACTATTACTTTTGGGCTCTATAGCCCTAAAGTCGATTTGACAACTAATAGTCGTTATTTTCCCACTTGAAGACATTTTCAAGCCCCACCTTTTTTAGGAAAGTTCTAAATTAGTATTATCTTTCAAATGCAGTTGGAATTTAACTTTTTCATTTTTTTGGCCTGCAAATGGGACATAGTACCTTTAAGAACATTGTGGTAATTAATCATCTTTCATTTTTAAGTATTGATTTCAACAGATTAATTCTTATTGTGAGACTGACTGAATTGAATTCCCATTTGCTACATCAAGATGTTTTCTGACTGACTGAAATATTCCCTTTTCCAGATATTGTAAGAGAAACATGAAGTATACAAACAAATTGTTATTTTTCTTTCATAAGAGAGATCAATAACAAATCAACTCATCTAAATAGTGAAACGTAGAAATTCAAAAGAGACCCATTTTTGGTTCAACAGACGATTAAATTTTTGCCAAAATGAATGATCTTCTTATAAAAGAGTTTGTCTAAATGATGATCTTCTAAAAGAAGGTCTTTTTTGCCTGGAAGTCTTTCAAAATCAATTAGGACAGGTTCTGTTTTATTCAGCGGAACAATATAACTACTAATTTTTGCAAAAATGAAGTTCAATAACTCCTTTAAAATTCGTTCTCACAAATGCACGTTTGAATCCCTCGCAAATGGTATTTTGAGATTGAGATGAGCTTGGAAAAGCCAAGGGCAACTTAAATCCATCTTGGAAATGGTTTCATTTTTATCCAACGGGTTTGCACTTACTATTGGACGCATAATATAACCCAAGGTTATTCGAAATGCAGTTAGTAATTCGAGTCTCAAAGGCAGATCTAGATGGGGCTTACACCCCTTTCTTTAACCAAGTGCTCTCATAACCTCCGCGTCTAAGATTTTGTTTACACCTGCCGTATTATTTCCATTTTTTGTTTATATTAAACTGTAATATTCATAAGTTTAATACTAGAAATGCTTCAGAAAAATCATTTGCTATTAACTCGTACAGTACTAATCCAAAACAAAAATGATTTTCCAAGGACTGTTTCTGTGGAACACTCTTCCTCATTATATTCATAATTCTGCTAGTGTAAATGTATTTAAACGTAGGTATAAGAAATTTCTTTTGGGTTAATTGCTATAATCATTGGAATTCAAAAAATATTTCTTTTGTTTGTTTGTATGTATGTTTGTTGTCTTAATTTGCGTATTGTACAATGTTTAGTAACGCATATATTTCATATTTGTTATTTAAAAAAAAGGGTCAACCTTTATATAAGGATTATGTTTCCTTTCAGTTTGCAACCTATTCAGTTAATTTTATGTCCTTGTCCAATAAGTTCTTAATGTATATTTTATGTTATATAGCTGATTGTTATAAGAAATATTGTCTTTTTAACTGAATGAAATAAATGTAATTGAATTGAATTATTGCTAAGCAAACGTAGGCATATGAGGTGGGTGCTGGGATGTTTTCGTGCTAACGCCATCTACGATTAAAAGGCAGTGAATTTACAACAAGCAGCAGTTTGCCAAACTACTAATTGTTGTGAAAAAAACATATATACCTATCTATAATCTTCCAATAAGCTTCAGTTATGGAGCAGCATATTATTTGACATTCAACAACATTTTTCATTTGAAAATTGTAATAAAGATTTAATCCTGTACCCCTATGTGATAATCTCTACACTTGTAATTAAAACGTGATAAAATGTGTTGTAGCATCATTATAATAAGCCCAAATAATATAATGCCTCAGATAACCCCATAATGGAAAAATGATTTTATGGCATTTAAGATTTGGTGCTGCTTCTGATGTCCGCCATTTTGGATTACAGTTTTTACGAACTCAAGTCAAGTTGGATTTCGACATTTGATCCCTTGTTTGTTGGGATCCTCGCTTCTCGTCAATCCCACCATAGCCACTTTGAACTTTGAAGTTTGTTGCGAACTCCAATAATGAATTGGATATTGATATTATCGACTTTCGTTCTGTCTTCGAACACTCCCTTATTTCTTCAAAGTGATGGTAAGCCAGAGTGGTATTCTTTCTCTAACTTGGAAAAATAATTTGTGAATAAATGATGACAAGTATAATCAAAAGTAAGCAAAGTATGGTCGCCTGTATTCTTTGAAAGGGTGAACACTGACCTGTAGAACATTTTAAACAGTCATGCATTCCACAACACATAATCAATCCTGAAATTGAATTTTGGTACCATGAGTTCTTTTGCTCACAAGTTAATTGGAACAGTATATTAAAATAAAATTTCATTTGTCGCATGCATCTTTATAACTCTTCATTAAAAAATACGTTATTGAGGCTCTTCTTAATTCATGAATATTCACTAAATTGAATGGATATTGAGTATGAACACAATTATTGTAAAATCTTTGATTTTCACTAGATTTCCAGAACTGATGAGCCGCAGCCATGCCAGAGTTACCTGCGTTAGGAGTAGATATTTGCTGACTGCCACAGGTGTTTAGCATTGCTTTGTTTTAAGTAGGTTGATGATAGTGAGTCTTGCCATGCACATCAGACTCATTTAGACCGGCAAGCCAGGCCTACATGTATATCCCCCATGATTTCCCGATTGATGGGTATGATTTTAGTATCATCAGTCATGAAGAGCACACTATCTCTACCCCTAGTCCTCCCAAAAGAGTCGAATCATAAAGCAAAATTGAGAAACAAATGAGAAACAGTGGGTTGAGTTGCGTGTTTCAGAAGTCAGGGAAACACATCACTGGAAGAAAGTCCCTAGAATTTTCAAGGTGCAATGTAGAAACATGTAAAGTCCGGTTGAACTGCGATAAGATTTGCAGTGATTTTAACAAAATTGGGGGATCTACCCTTACAAAGAGAATGGAGGTGTCAACAATCCAAATGAAGGAAGGAAACAACGAAAGATCTTGTACTATCTGATCAAAAACAGGGGTTGATGAAAGGACTCAAGTGTGTAGGAAATTGTTTCTGACCACTTTAGATATCTCGTGTTTAGTTATTATTTAATAACATATACAATGTTCCAACATAAATGTACTTGTAGTAATCTGCCTGCCATAAGAAAAAAAGGATTACAAGCTTCATGTTACATTTTGAGAGTTTCAGCTACATTGTACTGTGGCAATTGGTTTTTAAATTGCAAATTTACTCGTTGTTTATTGATAAAATGACATGTTTGGGGGAATGCATGATCTCCATGATTGTCAGCATTATTATGTGATGTGTCAGTTACTGGTTACTACTAATAAAAAGACTCTTTGCTTGTCCCTCTCACAGGATCTGTCTGTCTGTCATTGATCTCGACCACCTCACATGGTCATGAAAGTAGCCAAATTACGAGGGTGTGTGAGTGAAAATATATGGAGACTGAAATTGATTTAGAAAAGTGAAAGAGAAATCCGAAGAAAAGGGGGTAGATGATCGAGAGGCCAAGCAATGTGCAATGATTCAATGAGTGATTGTTGATAAGAATTCAACTCCACATAGAAAGATGAATGATATAGAAATCGATTGGGGAAAAAAGATGTGATGGCGGGGGAGGAGTTGTCTAATAATAAGAACAAAGAAACAGGCAAAAAATATATTAATACAAATTTAAAGAAACATCAATATTTTGGAAATGTCCTGAATTTTCCTGTATTCATTTATCAATTAAATTTCATGAACAAAAATGAAAGTACACTGTAAAAAATAATTTGTTCATTGGTAATTTTTACGTATTTTTTCCATGTAGAATTTACTTGAAAACATTAGTTTTGCCACTTACGCACTAAATTTAAGTCTTGCTAACTCAAACTTTCAATTTAGTAGAACATACGTGGAATATTTAAGTAAAATCAAATACATAAAAACTTTAAGTAATTTCAGCTTGTATTAATTTAGTAATTTTAACTCAAAATCAGAAATTATACGTATTACTCAAACAATTTATGTTGATTATTCTTATCTTTTTAAAGTAAGGACCGATGCAGTGCGTAATAGAAATATTTACATAATTTATGAATATTCATTAAGACCAAATTAAACTCTTTTTTAAATAAAACAATTTTTTTTTGTGGTTGAATGAAAATTTAAGGACTTTAAAACATTTAATAATTCATTTAACATGGCTAAGCAAAGACAAGACAATTTTTAATTGTTACCCAGTTCAAAACAAATAAAAACTTGATATTTCAGGAAATTGTCAACCAATTTTTTTTTTAAGATGCTACGATCAAGTATATATGAAATTTGGAGCCTTTCAATATGTGTCGAATTGAAGCGTATGTAAATCTTAAACAGACGTAGTGTTAGTGATTAGTGATTAATCTTAAATAGAAGTAGTGAATGATTAGTGGATGTTACTTATTAGATTAGATGGGTAGCAAATCGTGCAATATGTAATCCTATCATAGCTTTTTTTTTATTATCTAAAATGATTACAATACTTAAATTGTTTACGTTAATGTAACTCGATTTAACTGAGTAAAAATGTATTCAGCAAAATAAGTAAATTCTACTTAAGATGCCGTAGGTAATATTTACTTACTAAAAATAAGGCAATTCTTTTCCTCAATTTTATTGAGTTATTTCGACTATTATTTTTTTACAGTGTAGGCCTTTTTTCAAATTACTCGATAGCTAAAGCTCGGACAGCACAACATTTAAAGTTCGATGACGCGTACGCAGGATTTTTTCGAAAGGGGGGGGGGGTTAAAATTTGAAAATCGCGCCGAAAGTCTCGCAACGACTTAGCCAGCCGAGCACTTTTTTTTTTTGACCCGGAAATTTGGCCGATCGATATTTCGTTCCGTCGGGGGGGGGGGGGGGGGGGGTAATGTCACCTGTTTTTGGTCACCCATTAGTACAATTTTTTTTTAAACATTAAACAAAAAAATTGAGGGGGGGTTCGACCCCTCCCCCTTCCTGTACTTCAGTGCACTCGTTTATATAGTTCCTCCACTCTTCTCTTCTCCCATGTATTTATATCTCTCTTTTTTCCTCCTCTCTGTCTCTCTCTACCTGTCTGTCTTCCTCATTTTTCTTTCTCTCTCATTCTCTCACTGTACATCTAAATACTCTGTATCTCCTTGCTACCATTATCCCCCTTTTCCTTACACCCCTCCTTTCCCCTCTCTTTCTTTTTCTCTCTCTCTCTCTCTCACCCACTACATGTACCTCTCACTCCATCCTTTTCTCTTCCCATTTCAGTCTTTATTTTAATTATTTGAAACCTCTGAACTTTAGCTTCCATTTGTTCAGATTTCATTGTTTATCCTGCTCTCTTCTCAACCCCCCGGCCTCCAGCCCTCTTCTCTCAACTAACCTCTTAACTTCTAACAAAAAGACACAACAATACAGTGTCCTTTAATATATAATTTTATAATGATTTCATATACAACGTCAACAAACAAAATATTTGTATTAGATATTATTTTAATTGTCCATGTAAATTGCACACTAACCACAGACATGATATAATGAACTCATCCGTCTATACATTATACATACCAACAGTTATTGCAGTTACAATGCCCCATAACAATAATAAAGTATCCGATTAAGGTAATAGAAAGGCGTATAGGTGTATATAATTATTATAAATCAATTGTAAATAATAGAGGTTATACAATTCCCAGTTTGCTTAAACACACTTGAAACTTTATATATTTTCCACACACGACAACATAATATGTTTTGTACATAAATGGGGTGCTATTGTATACATTGACCCGGATTCACGAAGGTGGTTTATCATAACTTTTACTATCTTAACCTGCACCGAGCTGAAACGCCGTCACAACTCTTACCCTAACCCTACGCTTTTTACATGCCAGTTTGGCCCACCTAATTATGCAATGATCAGCTGCGAATGGGTGAAAATACTATTGAATGTTGAATATGTTTCCTGACAAAAAAGGTAGAAAAAGTCCATAGTACTGGAATATCATACTTTTAGACATTAGTACATGAATACATATGAAAACATGTGTATGATGATATTGACCTTTGGAAGTAAGGTCATGCACAATGCCATGTTTCAATAGTAGTACTATACATGTATTTACATATTGTTCCAAGCAGCATATACAATGATTGTATATTTAGCCATTTCTAGCTTATCCTCAAGTATAGCATGATCCTCCAAGTACTATATTCCACAAGTGGGATGTGGCTAACACAAGTAGAAAGGGTTATTGATACACAGCACTACATGCAGCTACATAAAATACATTTTCAATAATATGGCAATATATACGATAACCATAATTAAACATTTCATTCTACTCGTCCAGTGATCTTCAAAGTTGTAAACATGAAATGTATAAATACTTTCATATGTAAACCGGTAGTTAACAAAGGAGACTGAAGCTTGTTACAGGCTTATCTAACAACTGGCGAGGGATCTACCGAGATGTATATTCCTTCAAGTTTATTTTGTTCATCATATCGTGGAATAGTGACATTTAAATACTTTTAAATATACTTATGCCTGACATTAGTATCTATTTCTTATTGCATTCATCAAAATAATCTGAACAGTAACATTTATAACCATCATCCATTATTTCATTGTTATAGCTGTTATAATATATTTGAAGGTCATCAAACATTCAACAATAATTGTTTACTGAAATAAGTTACTCAGATTATACCTTGATAATGTTTTTTGAAGAATCGTCCTGTTTTAGCTGACTCTCAGATTCGTCATTAGATCTGTTTACAGCATTTAGATTCATGGGTGATAAACGGTTCTTCTTCATTCTGTAAAATTGATTTTGCTTTTCTTTGGGAAGATTAAAGCTTCAGACAATTTACTTAAACCAATGAAATGAACCATTTTGTTTTTAGAGGAAGCGCTACAGAATAAATTTTTGCTATGTCTGAATAACGTTGTCGTGTGGTAAGTATCATAACGCCAGGATTAAAATCTCAAAGCCATGGCTATAAGAAAAGCGTCAAGAACAATCATCGCTCCTGGAGCCGATTTTCCTGCCGAAGCCGTAGGCGTCGGACTCACGCCATGGCTGTCATCGTCGTCGTCAGTGGTCACGGCGTAGATTGTGCGTATGCCACGGCTCTGAATGTCACGGAAGTTATTTTCCATGGGCATCTCGTCGCCCGCCTCATCGATTGCATCGCTCATCAGTGTCCGCATGATGTTCAGCTGTCGAGATCAACACAAGAAAGGCAACGTAAGAAGAAAAAAAAAAATCTGTTTATAAAACTTTTACTTGAATAAATGTCTGTATCAAACGGGATTCCATAGCATATAATATAAGTTAGGCCAAAACAAAAATAGATGTTGCTCTTGAGGTGCCAGCACCTGGGTCAGTAGGTCAATTTTTTGCGTGTGTGCTTTTTTTTCTTCTCTTTGGGCTGAAATTTTTCAGTTTTGAATTCTTTCATACATATTTCCTCTAAAAATGGTTTTAAAATTTCTTTTTAAACAAAAAGCCGACCGTGGATTTAAAGATTTTTGGTTTGGTCGCAAAGGGCTATACAATAATTTTTTTGTAAAGCCTTATAGCTGCTGCATACAAGCAAGACGTCATTTAGAGTGCGTTTTTACATGAGCAAATCAATGGAATCCATGACACGTGCTCCGTCGACATTTACTCCGTGACATTTTGCTCCGCGACATTTGCTCCGACGTCATAATGCTCCTCCGGCAGTTGCTCCTCAAAAAAAGAAAACTGCCCCATGGAAGACAAATGCACTTTTGGAACAGAGAGAAATTGTATCGTCGGCGGAGCTAGCATTTGTGTTTTACGGGGCACTCCTGATACGTCGGAGAGCATTGTCTTCAACGGGGTACTTTTTGGGAGGAGCAATATTGTCGTAGCAGCATTTTTGTTTTACGGGGCAATTTGGGGGCAGAGCAAATGTCATCGGAGCAAATGTCGGCGGAACAAGTGTCGTAGGAGCAAATATCGCCGGAGTAACTGTCGTTCGAGGAGCATTTATCGTTTCATGTGGAGCAATCGTCGGCGGAGAAATTTTCGGTGGAGCAATTGTTGGCAGAGCAAGTGTCGTAGGAGCAAATATCGGCGGGGCAATTGTCGTCAGAGCAACTGTCAGCGGGGTAACTGTCGGCGGAGCATTTGACGTCGGAGCAAATGTCGCGGAGCATTTGTCGCTTTTTGCAGAGGATTTGTCACCGGAGCGTATTTTCGTAGTTTTGTCTTTCCTTTTGAATGAGACTGTGAAAACAGCATGTCCAATCATGTTTGCCATGAGTTTCTTTCCAACTGACTCACATTCATCAAGATGTACAGCAGGCGCGTCCCATGGGGGGGGGGGGGGGGGGGGTTAGGGGGTTAACCCCCCCCCCCTTTGCCATTTTTTATGTGTGTATTTTGGAGGAAACCCCCCCCCCCCTTTGGTAAATTATACCAATGGCTGACCTAAAAAAGTTGACCTTACCCACCCCCCCCCCCCCCAACGGAGCAAAATGTCAAATTTTCAAATTTCGAGACCAAAAAAAAAAAAAGTGTCCTTGTAAAGGCGGAGTAAACCCATCCTCAGGGTGGACTCTCCCTTCAAATGTCTGGTTTTATAATTAGATTAAATTGACCCGATGATAACATAATTGCGATTTGAAACATAATAATAATTGTTTTTAAATTGATATGACTATTTAGAATTGCAAAGATATTGTTTATATTTATACTTAAATTGTCGTAATGATGCAGAATGTTTGAGACTGTCATCTAAAGTAGACCATGTAAGGTAACCCTGATACTTAACACTTCTTTGGCCAGTAGCAGTTCTGTAATAAATGCTATGCAAATTCTTGGAGTTTCGGGTGTTATAACAATGTACATCACTGTTGTATCTAAACCAGTTTTGAAGTGAGTTTGGTAATAGTCCCTTTTCAGACCTGTACATAAATTCTCCCAGTTGTAACCTACCTAATTCATATACAGTCAAAACCCTTAATTGTTTAAAGATATTGTTGGTATGGGCCAAATAATGAGACTTGGCAATTATGCGTATTACACGTTTTTGCAACAAATGTAAACGATTTAACAATGTATTTGATACATTTATCCATAGCATATTACCATATTGTAAATGAGGAAGAATTAATGAATTTTATAGCAAAAGCAGTACCTTTGACGGTAATACAAATTTCAGTTTTGACATAACTCCAGTAATCCTCGAGATCTTCAATGCAATATCATTAATATGTAAAGACCATGATAACTTGTCATCAATATTAACTCCCAAGAAGCGGGCACTATGTACTTGCTTTAAGGGCTCTAGTGAATCAACAAACTTAAGAGTAAGTAAGTTCTTATCATATTGTTTATTCAATGGTGCAAAATGCATAACATTTGTTTTATCAATGTTTATCCTTAACCCATTCACTTTGTACCAAATATTAACCTTTTGTATTTCTTTATTCATATTATGGACAAGAGTATCTAGTTTCTTCTCGCTTAAAGAGACATTGGTGTCGTCTGCAAAAATAATGTATGACAAAGTTGAGGAAACATTTGGCAAATCATTTATATATAGAATAAACAACAGTGGCCCAATTATTGACCCTTGGGGCACTCCGCATATAACTTCTTTTTCAAATGAAGTTGCATTATCATAAACAACATATTGTTTTCTTTCCTTCAGATAATCCTTTATCCACTGTAATGGCAAACCCCTCACACCATAGTACTCCAATTTGGATAATAAGGCTTGATGATTGATGGAATCAAAAGCTTTTGAGATATCCAATGACAAACAGAGTGAATGTTTGCTATCATCAAGGGAAGTAAGTATTTGGTCCAAAAAATATGTCAAGGCCAATATAGTTGAATGACCAGATCTTTCCTTTCCTATCTAAAAACATTCAAACTTGTCTAAATGGATTCTCGGACCCCCCCCCCCCCCCCCTCCTCCCTTGCCCCCAACTATGGGACAGACACCAAAATTATGTCTCTAGGGTGGATAATAAGTGATTTATGGCCATTTTTAGGTATCGGCGGCCATCTTGGACGCCATCTTGAAAATAACAGCTTTTTGAACCTTCGATTTTCATATACTTTTAGTATGTTATTCCTGAGGTCGAATAATACTAGAAACCTTTGAAAAACCTTTTGTTTCAATTTGGGGGTTGGGGTGTATTTCTACCGTATATTGACTCGACTAATGTGTCGGGTTACCAATCAATGATTAGAAGTAAATTGGCAAATACGCGAGTTACTCAACGAATTGTTTGCACTTTGCCTTTTGAATTTCGCTTTTGTACAAAGCGACTTTCATATGGAATGGCGCTCCACCCTAGTATCTAAATTTTCCGCTGATAATAATAATGCGAGTTTCATACAAAAATATATGTATTTCTCATTCATTAATAGATTTAAAAATCGACTTCATTTTGTGAAAGATAAAGTGTTCCATTGAATTCGTTAAAAAATGACAACTGCATCTGACACGTCATTTGAATAGTTTTACTATATCATCCACAAATAAATGTATATTCCCCGCATTGTATCATAAATTTAATATAAATATTCACTCGACTACAGATATAATCTTAATTATGATTTCATTTACCTGATTTTTTGAAATTTCGATGGTGTCTTCAAAGAGAGTCCAAGTCACGACTTCGTTGCATAGAGGGGTAGTCAGCGAACCGTCATATCGCCAGAATTTATCAAGCGATGATGGTAGCAAGTCAGAAAGTGTGAAATCTTCTATCTCATGATGCGTATCTGATAAAGACAAAATTGAGAGGGGATTAGATATCTTTAGATTATGCAAAATATGTGAATTATAAGAGACAATTAAAAACTGTCAGTCTAGCATAATAAGTAGTGGCATACGTTGGCCCTAAAAGTGATATCCCCTTTCGATTATGCAGTGCATAGTTCTTCCTTAATTTTTACCCATTTTTTCGCTTTTTCTTTCTTTCTTTCTTTATTTTATACATTCATTCATGTGTTGTTGTTTATTTCTTAATTTATGTATGTATGTTTAAGTGTCTTTTCATTTTCATTCTGCAATCATTGCAGAAAAGCTTTGATATTTAACAGTATTAGATTTAGTATTATACTACTGTATATCCGATACTGTTAAATATTAAAGCCTTTTATTGATTAATACATATTGGCTGTATTGAACATTTTTAAATAGAATAGTGTATCTCACTTACGAGGTTGCACGAGGTTACTGGCTTGATCCAGTATTATATCCAGTGCAGAGTTATCATCATCATCTACCTAAAGAGGGGATATATCAATTAAGAGAATTATCAGTATTAGCATTATTGTGACACCATCAGGGGCGGCGATCCCGGGGACCTCAATATTTTTTGGGGGGATCGTCCTCCGGAACAATTTGAAAATGTGCAACTCACTGGTGGGTGGGGGGGGGGCAGTCCCTCTAATAAAAGTGAAACGTGGTTTATTTCTAATTCGATACCAATGATTTACAAATGTTGCAGAAATGACATGATTTTCCATGATTTTTTTGCTCATCTGACCGTAATTAAATGCTTTAAACCCCTGCTCTTCCGGGGGCTCCGCCCTTGACCCCACGCCAATTTACGCTACGCTCTACCTGATCGAAAATAATTTAGCCTCCCCCCCCCCCCCACTTTGAAAAACGTTCCGCGGAGCCTGCATGTAACACGTAAGAGTGGTGGTGATGCGGATTTATTTTTCTGCCCCTACCGCCCCCCCCCCCCCCCCAAGAAAAAAAAAAAAAAAAAAAAACGGTTTTGGTCATTACGCCATTGGTGATACTAACGGAATATTGTCCGTTTTTCCCTCGCATTTCGTCCCCCCCCCCCCCCCGGTCATGAAAAGAAATCGCCGCCCCTGTACATCATTAAAACTCTAAAACGTTTTAAAGAATGATGTAATAGTACAGTGTGTAGTGTAGCACATTCGAGTATAGAAAGGCTCAAGAGGACGTTATATCCTGATATGACCCCGGGTCGCGTCTTATTTTTTCGTACCACCGCGAGCACAGATCGAGCTCCCGAGGGAAACCTGCGCATGCGCACTCGTGAAGGAAACCAGCGCATGCGCACATGGAATCCGGTAGGATAGTCAATAGGGTGATAATAATTATACAAAACAGCGTGTTACTAATAACACTTTGTAGTTGACTTGAGGGTTCAAGTCTCAGTTTATTCAGTTTTGTTGCCTTCATAAATAGTGAGGCAAAGCAATAAATATTCAAAGTCTAATTGTCAAGTGTACATCGCGATCGAGTGTGCACTGTGTTCATTCATTAATCTATACGACATCTGCTGCTGATGATATCGAAAATGAGATTAAAACTCTTTTTCCTCGAATTTGGAATGAATGTTAGAGATTATGTAAAGGATTAGAAGGTGTTGAAAAGGGATGATGATAAATTGAGGGCAGTTTATAGTTTTTCTTTATAATGAAATAAAATATACAGTAGGCTTCTTAATAATAACAAAATTGATGACGATAATATTAATGATGATGTTAATTATTAATATACTAATAATTACAACAAAATAATAATAAAACGTAGCAAATTTACATTAACGGTATTATTTAATTAATATTTTTCCCCTCAATAATTAAAGACAACTTGGAGTTTGTAACAGATTGAAGCATAATTAATGCGGCGCTTTCATGTATATTTTTTTTAATCTTTTTTATGTATAAGGAATTTATGCATATTCATGCAAGGGCTTAATTCATGACTGTATAATCATCCAAGTCCTGTTATATTTTAATATTCATAATTATTATAATGATCGTTCTGTGATTCGTGCGTGGGGCCGGGGTATATTAACATGGAGTTAAGGCTTAACCCTAATAAGGCCGGGCTATTTGAAGTCTTACTACGGCCGGGGGGGGGGGCATTATGCCCCCCCCTAAGATCTCGGCCGTAAAACGGCCGATCTCCGCGAAAATGTGCACGCATGTCAAGTGAAGTGTATAGAACAATATGATAATTTCAATTTTTTGAAAAAAATCTCTCATTTGCATATTTATGGTAATTTATGCAAATAACGTCATAAAATCACATTTTTACCCATAAATCCTATATTATTCATATTTAAGCATTCTTTTTCACTACATATATTCATTAGACCATTTGGAACAATAATACGACAAAAAAAATTGGAAGAGCCAGCTTATTCCTTATGTTATCTCTTGTTTTGATATTTTCTTATGTATTTCATTGTTTTTTTAACTTATTTATGTTCTGGGTTTTTTTTTTTTTCATTTCTTCCTACAATTCAACTATTTTGACTCCCAAAACAACCACCTAAACTTTAAACAAGACCCAATAACCAATGTTTGATCTATTTTTAGGAAAAATGACATTTCCATATGTTTTGTACACAAATCACAAAAATGAGCGATTTTCGGGCTGACATGCAAAGACAAAAGGTCACGTGACCTTGTAACTAAAGGTCCGATTTTTTTTTTAAAGATGCGCAAGACTCTAAAGAAAAAAGTCAGCGAGCGGCGAGGCGCCATCCATATGCGTTCTCGAACAATCAGAAAAATTGTGGAGGGGGGGGGGGCCATAATGGCCCCCCCCCCCCGGCCTTTTTAGGGTTAAGCCCTTCTGGCTGTCAGCAAAAAGTAGTAAGATAAAACGAACCTCGAAGAAAAATCCGAGTACTGCGATACCTCCTTTATTCTTTATAGCTTCTTTGACACTGCTGTATGCTGTATCGTAATGAACGATGTGCATCTGTAGAGAGGGAGAGAGAGAGAGAGAGAGAGAGGGAGAGAGGGAGAGAGAGAAAAAAACATTTCTCATTAATCGTATTATTCCTTCCTTCTTCCAATATAATTATATCAAGCGCAACATTTACATTATTTGGTAACTCCTCCTCCACCCCTTGGTTCTATTATTCTCCCTCCTTTAAGTTCTCTTCATAACAATTATCTCTGAAATTTCCAAATTGAATTATTAAGAGACAAATTCATCGCGCTAAAAAGTAACACAAACAAACGGCTCAATGAAAAGAATGAAATCGTCCTCCTTCCTCTGTCTCTTTTCATCCAGAGGGTTTAATAACATACTTAGACTGAAACAATTTCAAAAGTATAATCCTTTTAATGGCATATTAAATTCAATTATCTGAAACCTTAACAAATTGTTCACGAGAACGATAGCCCACGAGACCAAATAAATCGGTCCTGCAGAAGACCGAGTCCACGAGACAAACGGTCAACATGTCGGTCTCGAAGGCCTTCTGAAGGGTCGCTTGACCGACATCGCCGGTCTCGTGGACTGTCGGTCTCCACTGTGATGTTCCAGAGGTGTATACATGTACATACTTCGGCGGGATAGCGTTCTCCGTCGATCGTGTGTTCTGATCCCTGCATGCTGTTAGAACCGAAATGGAAGTGGAACTGGACAGCTCTGAATGTCCCGCTCAGCCCACCACCTGTCACATCGTAATGACCCTCTCCAGGCCTTTCAGAGACCTCAACTTCCACTGTGATGAAAAAGGGGGGTAACGCCATACGAAGGTGAATTAAACTTAAAATGATCCAAATTTCGAAATGGAAAATAACTTTTAATTTTCAATAGGGATGCATGGACTTTTTTCGCACCTCGGGATGAATATCCTGAACATAATAATAATTATGTTCCGCTTTTATATAACGCTTAATTAATACATCTGTGATGTCTCCAAGCGCTTTACAGATATACTGTATCAAAGCACTGTTATTTGCCCTGCTCAA